>CAIGRP010105898.1:0-20456 GCA_903798385.1 Fraxinus cuspidata | reverse complement strand
TGTGTGCAAGTCACAGATAGAGAAGTACTTACTGCCCTACGATCCTCTTCTGGAGGGATGTGCAAAAACAAAGACCCTATCACCTATGAAGCCCTTCTGGATGATAAGGCGCGATATCCTCAATGAAGAATTGAGAGATAATAGGAATAAGGCCAGCCGGGCCTACTACCTCCGCAAATGCAAAGGGGAAAAGGCCCCACTTCCCATTTAATGGAACATCAGGCACCATTAAATCATGGACAAGAATTAACCGCAGCAACACTCAATGCCGTACCAACCTTGGCTTACGAGAAGGTCAACAACGGTGCTGAGATGCACCATCCTCATCCTTACCCAAGGCACCCTCCCAGAGGGCGAGGAAAGGGGTGAGGCGTTGAACCTAGAAATAGGGATGAAGCGCCAAACTATTACATGTATCACCAATCTCACGGCCATCGAACAGAGAACTGTTGGGACGTCACTAGACATTCCCAGGCCCAGAATCAAGGGAGAGGAAAACGCCTTCAAAGAAATGCTCCCTATAGACCAAATCAGCAATCCAGGGTTAACGAACAACGTCGGCCCAATCGCAGCGACCCTCTAAGGGAGGGAAAAATGACATTGAAAGGCCTAGAGAAGGTCAAAGACAAAGACGAAGTCCTCCACCTAACACCTAGCAGAAGCCCATCGAAGAAATTGATACAATTATAGGAGGCCCCCATATTGGGGAAAAATCCAGGAATTCACAAAAGAACTATGCAAGAGAAGCAAGCGACCCTCCCATGNGAATTCACAAAAGAACTATGCAAGAGAAGCAAGCGACCCTCCCATGACAAGCTACATAGTTAATCACTCCACAACAAGGAAAACAATCCCACCAATCACATTCACCCATGAGGCTATAGTGGGAGTGTATTATCCACATTGCGATGCCCTGGTGGTAAGGGTCGTCGTGGCCCGGAATGACCTCAAAAGAATGTTAGTGGATAATGGGAGTTCGGTCAACATTATCTTCGGAACTACCTTCGATAAAATGACAGTCGATCATGAACTGACTCCTATGAGTTTTCCCTTATACGGGTTCACTGGAGATAGTATCATCCCAAGAGGTAAAATTACTCTAGCAATAGAGATGAGAACCGAGCCTCCGGTTGCTCGTCATTTCATGGAATTCCTAGTAGTTGATAATCGATCTGCCTATTACAGAGTACTTGGAAGACCCTCCCTGAAGGGAGTTATGGGCAGTCACTTCCATCCATCACCTATGCATGAAGTTTCCAGCTGGGTGGAAGTTGCTTTGGTTTTCTTCCTGTAGGTGAGGGAGCTGCTGATTTTGAGGTGGTGGCAGTGGTAGTGCTTGGTTTTGAGGTTGCGTTGGGGTAGACGTTGAGGTGGTGGTGTCGGAGGCGAAAGTCGACGGCAGGGTGGAAGTTGCTTTGGTTTTGGGTTGAGAGGGTTGGGGAAGAAAGAGATAGGGATGGGGGTTGTAGTTTTGTTTTTTTAATTTTTGATTTAATAGAGGAAATATATTATGTCCAAAATGCCCTTACCTTATTTGGAGAAAATTATTAGATCTTTAACTTCTGGGTCAACGGATAAATAAAATTTAATAATATATGATTTTTGGGTTGGGGAAGAAATAGATAGGGGTGGGGTGGGGTGGGGTGGGGTGGGGGTTGTAGTTTTGTTATTTTATTATTATTTTTGATTTAATAGAGAAAATATATTATGTCCAAAATGCCCTTACCTTATTTGGAGAAAATTATTAGATTTTTAATTTCTAGGTCAACTGACGATTTTTGGGGTCAAACTAAAGGAAACCGCTATTTTGGACTTGGGGTGCGATTGTTTTTAAAGGTTTGGTACCATGGTTGGTACAAATGAAAGGTTTGGACAAAGTCTGCAACTAATTGAAAGGTTTGGTACCTCGGTTGGTATTTTCCCTCAAATTAATTTACCCGACCCGGGCAAGGACCTGGGTCACTGATTTTCCAGCCCGACCAGCTGGTCCGATCGGGTTTTATAACTATGGTTGGGAGGAGTTTATTTCCTTCTTATATCATAGCACATTGAATAGAGTAATGTTATTTAATATCATTAGTGTTTAACATCAGTTTAGGTGGCAGTACTAGTGACATTAAATTACAAATTTCATTAAATGAATCATATAATTTAAACTTTAATTGAAACTAGGGAAACTGCGGTCATGGTACCAAATCTTTCATTAAGTAGCATACTTTGCCCAAACATTTCATTTGTGTCATCCACAGTATCAAACATTTCAAAATATTTCAGCTGAAGTCCAAATGGATGAAAACCATTAGTTGACCAAAAATTAAAAATTTAACCAATTGTTGACTAATTTTTAAAGGGTAAAATGATAAATTTACATTTTTTTTTCATATTAAAAAAACCTAAAGAAAAATAATTAAATCAAAAAGAAAAATCTCCTCCACCCATCCATCCTCACCCAACCCAAAACCAAAACCTCCACATTGCTCGGATCCTCGATTGATGCCTTTTTTTTTTTTTTAGAGTAAACCTCCTCAATGGGGCGTGGCTAGTGCTAATTGGAACTCTGGAATTGTAGGCGAGTGCTAATTGGAACTCTGGCGTTGCAGGTAGATTCAGATCGAAGTCCCTTGGGGCGTGGTTAGTGTTGTGGCTGGCCACAACGCCGTTGAAAGAGGTGACGCCGCTTTTAGAGTTCCCGCTGCCTCCACCAATGGTACCTTCTTAGTAGCCCGCTTGTGACCACCCAAAGCCTGGCCTGTGAGGAATGACTTGTGGCAGACAAAGCACTAATGAAGTCTGCCTGTTGGGTTGAGAGCAGATACATAAGAAGCAGTGCTTGCGGCATTGGCGGATGTCGATGAGGAAGGATTGGAGTTCTTGCAGTGGCTTGCTTTTTATCCGCCGAGGGCTTGGTATGAGGGAAAAGCCTTGTTACACACGTTGCAGTTGTATAACTGGGTTTAGGTCATCGGTGACGATGGCGGTGGCGAATTTTCTGTTTGCTTCTTAACATCATCTATAGTGGTAAAATTGATTGTTGTCTTAGTGAGACTAGATGTGGCGGTGGCTGTTGACGTTTGGGTAAGTAGCGATGACTGTAAGCGGTGGGGTAGGTGCGAGGGGAGGGTGGGGTGGGGTGACGAAGAAGAAGGATTTTTTTTTAATTTTTTTCAATTATTATTATAATTGTATTTTTTGTGAAAAATGTAAAGTTGCTATTTTGCACTTATTACATTTGGTCAAGTTTTATTGTTCCGGTCAACTAACGGTCAAATTAACGATTTTCATCCATTTGAATTTCAACTGCAACATTTTAAAATATTTGGTACCGTAGGTTACACAAATAAAAGGTTTGGGCAAAATCCACTACTTAATGAAATGTTTGCTATCGTGACTGCATTTTTCCCTTGAAACTATTACATATTGCCATATGAATTAATGCTCTATCATTCTTGGTTCTAGATAGCAATTAGCATTATTCTATTAAGTAATTTTGAACCAGTCTGATGGAGATTCATGAACTGCCAACTTTTTATTTTTATTTTTATTTTTTTGAGAGTGGGTGGGAGATGATTTATAAATTATACAGGCTTTACTGCCACATTCTCCTATAAATTTGAGATGCATTTAATTTATCGTCACCGGACTCACTCCCATATGGACTGCCGAAGCGAACGCACTATACACAAACAACATTATCCTTGAAAAGCAAAGGAAAAAATAAAAAAGAGTAGCGAAAAAATAAAAATAAAATCATGTTAGTATGATAAACAGGAATTGTGAAAAAGAAATGCAAAGTCAGATCTCATAAGAAATTGATAAATAACTGGTGATATCAAGCATTGTAAAATATGTACGTGATTAACTTTAGGAGAAAATAATCCAAAGAACCACATCAACTGGACCAATGGAACCACAATTTAAGGAGAATTTGTTCCAGAATTGATTGCATGATTCTTGATACAAAAAAATCCATTTCAGTTTGAAACATACTTCACAAATAATGTCATCTCTGCAAGTAAAACTATCCTAAAGCCCTTTCTGTATTGGGGAAGTTTGAATTCTACTTGCTCTTTTTAGTTTCTTCAGCATACTGGTTTATTAGGTTCTCGACATCTTTCCAGAACAGGCCTTCCACCAGAACTCCTTCCTTGGTGAACCTGAAATAACAAGGAAAATAGAGATGATGTAAATTTGCGCCAAGTGCCATGTGCCATATTAATTTAAGTGAGAAGTATAAACAAGAAGGATTTTTTTTTAACTTTTTTTTTTCTTTCTTCCTTCTCAGTTATTTTCTGGGGATTCGGGAGGAGAAAGATTACCATTGAGTGACGCTTTTAGTAAATTCAACTGGTGGCTTTGCAGATATTGATTCGGGATCCGCACTAGCTATTATAAGGGTATACATGTCTGAGAATCTCGGCAACTTAGAAGTGATGACTAAGCCAGTAGTGTGGAAAGATCCCTGTTGAAAAAATTTTATAGCTATTTCAGCTTCTGTAAAATCAGATGCCAAGGTCACACAGGCTCTTAAAGTAGCAGACGTAAGTTTAACAATTGCAAAACTCTACCCTATCACGGTGAATGTGCATAAAATTAGTCCATGCTACTTCTCATTTTCATCACATATTTATTTTGAAATAATGTTCATATAAACATTATTTGATGCTCAAGGGTGAGAGTCAGTTCCACTTGAACATATTAGAAGAGGAAGAACCAAATCAAAATTAGAATGGTTTGTTAAGCGGAGGGATTAATGGACGGAGAAAAAGGATTCATGAAGCAACCACAAATTTATTGGGGGATAAGCCTTAGTTAGTTGTGGTATATCCTTTCATTCAATGTCATTAAATCATTTTCAAATCCAAACAAGTTTAACAAAATACATCCCTCCCTGGCACTCCCCAAAAAGACATATTCTTCATATCAGCCTTCAGCGCACCTATTCTTAAGTTTCAGTAATTTCAAGACTCGGAAAACAATTAGAAACTTGGAGAAGGGAGGGACCGTATATGCTGTAGTAAAACTATCAAAGTGTTTTGATGCTTTCTTTTAGTCTCTTCCAAGGCACTCAAAATGACACAAACCATGAATCTCCATATAAGAACATTCGGTTAATAATTAGCAGTTTGGAGAAACAAGGGAACACTTGTGCAATAGTAATTTCCTCAAAGCATCAGCTTTTTTAATAAAAATCGATGCTTCCTTTTAACGTCTCTTTTATTGCACTCAAAATGGTGCAAACAAGAAAAGAACAGTCAGCCCATTAATCACACAACTCTGTACGGGAGTTGCTATTTACAGAGAAGTGCATGGGCATTTGGGTCAATTTCAAATGTTTCATTTTTATATCAATTTTTATACATATACATATAGAAATGATCTACTGAGCACCGATATTCATCTTATATTATGCACACGCGACGTGTCATGTAAATCCATTGGTAGTTTTGAAACTTAATTCAAATCAATAAATTTATATGAAACGTCGTCGATACTTAATATAAAATGAGCACCAGTGCTCAATAGATCAATCCTCTGTGCGTGTGTATTTATTCATTTATTTATTTTGCTTTCCTTGAAGACAGTTGTTAAAATCGGAGCATTTTGATTGTAATAGTTCAGCAATTAACTACAATTGTAACTAAATTGCAACAGCTTTTTGGATGCACTCTTCTGGTATTAAAATAGAATTCTCATGAGATGTGAAGCTTTCAGCTTGTCTCTTTCAATTCTTTAACTTAATAGGGTGTTAGAATGTGAAGTAGAACAGACAATAGAAACATACCGTCCCCACCCCCTGGTGACCTGGTCCTCTGAATTTTTATTTTTATTAAAGAGAAAGGTAAAGTAAGGTTGATATTTATTTGGTTATAGGCTGAGTTACAATTCAATAATATAAAAAGGGAGTCATTAACAAGGGTAAAAGGGTCGAAATAGTAATTGTCTAGACCACCCCTTCCATAAATCACTACTGCGGCATATCCTACAGAAATACACCAATGATAATTTAATGCAGTGTTTTCTGAACCCTGGAATAGAACTTGCCCAATAACTTATTTTTTTAATATGAGATCAAAACATAATTGAAAAGTTCATTTAGCATTATTTATACTGCACAGCCAATGCAATGTAAGGAACCATATATGACTAGCTCAAGATACATTTCAAGAATTTGAAATTGGGACACCATGTCAACTTCAATCAATTCATTCGGAGAAAACCCTAAATTTGGGAGACAACTAAAGATGGTGTTTATTTGCATAAACTTTCAAGGGTCCAACCAAGGGAAAGTAAATCCAAACTTCAATGCAAATATGAGATTCTAATTCCAATTTCAAACTTCTAATTCCAAGTAAACAAGCAAAATATCAAAATACTGAAACAATGAAGTAGTCAACCAACACACATGGTATACAAGTAAAGAACAATACTGAAACAATTGTATGCCTCATTCAAACAATTCATTGGAAAGAGGAAAAATGACTTACAGTTGGAGGATATGTGAATAGAATTGCGTTCTTTTCCTTGATGTATATAATCAACTGCAATATCCCATTGAATACAATATATGTGCTACTGTCAAAGACTAAACAATCAAAAAATCTAGACAACAAACAAGATCCTCATAATCTGAAGATAAGAAACAAATTTAGAATAAGCCTGTTTGGGTTGAGCTATAGAAATAGTTGTTCAATATAAATAAAAAGATAATTATATTAACAAAAACCAACAGCTTGATGTATCACTTTAAGATCGAGAAGGAAAGAATCGAATTTGTTCACTTGATTCAATAACATTACATGTATACTCGTTAATCACGATGTTTTTAAGCTAGCACTTTAGTTTAATATAGTTACTTCCGAACATACCTCATTTTTAGTAAAAATTACAGTAAAAAAAAAAAATCAAGTAATGTATCCTTTCAATTTTTAAAGTCTCCGACCATTTTAAAAGCTTAAAACACCATTGAAACATGTTTTCAGATATTCCATTCCAAATTTCAATTTTTCCTTCTTCTTCCAGAAAAATAAAGAGAGCAACGTGAAACAATTTACAGGCCAAATCTTTTTCTTTGGCACGCATAATAAATCATAACAATATTTCAAGAAACTAAACCGAATTCAAATTTCTAATGCTACATTCGCTTTCGAATCTAAAGTCAAATTTCAAAATCAGGTCACGATAAAGGATATAATATAATGCATCCGATCAGGAAATTCCGGTTCTCCGGAAACTTCTTGTTGTAGAACTGCGCAAAAAGTGCAATGATAATGATGATTGTCCCAATCAATAACCGAATGTTACTCATGCTCACATCTTCAGGATACCCCTTGCTCTTCACGATCTGTCAACACAAAAACTCACCGATAAATCAAAACAAAAGAACTACAAAAATTAATTAATCATAAAATCAAAGAAAAAAAACACATAAATGCATATATATATATATGTACATAAAAATTGTGTATGGGTGTGTGTAGGTACTGACTCACCTCGGTGACAGATTCGTCGAGAATGTGTTTGATGGAATGGTGATCCAAAAGATTTGCCTTTTTAGCGTTTTTGTTAGAAGCATTTTCACCCTTCTTCGCCTCCATTTTTCTCTCACGCTTCTAGGGTTTTTTTGACTGAAAAATGGGTAGTCTTCCTAAACTGATACTGATATTAGATGTGGAGAAGAGGTACGACTCGGGAGAGACCCGGTTGGTGGGGCCGGGTTGACTCGGTTGGTTTAGCTAAGGTACATTTAGGCAATAAAAATAAAATAAAAGGAATTCTTACAAAGGTCATGTTGTCATCACTTTTTTGTTGTCACTCCAATAAGATTTTGACATCTCATGACAATTTTGAGGTGTCAAGAATTCAATGGTTACATCAAAAAAATGTAGTGAGGTTTTGGCACTTCAAAATTGTCAAGATTTAGCCCCGTTTGACAACAATTATTTCAAAATTCTTTAATTTTTATACTCATTTTTAATCATGTGTTTACATAATAAAATATTTTATACATAAATTTAAAAAAAAATTCTATTTTTAATTATACATTCTTTGAAAAAAAACCAGTATTCAATTTTTTTTTTCTTTTTTATAAATAACAATTGTCAAACAAGGGCTTAATTAAGGTTCCGTGTCAAATCTATTTTGCTACATATATATATCAAATTAAACATTATATGAGGTGGCAACCTTTTGTACAATTATTTTAACAACACTTTCTTTCATCAATGATCAAATTTCATCCATATAGGGGGAATGTCATCTATAATATAACTCAAGAATGTACAATTAACATAATTGATGTCAAATTACCTAATTAAAATTAAGCCCCTGTTTGACACTCATTTTAATCTCATTTTCATTCTCTTTTTTTTTTTTTTTCATTCTTCATTTTAACCACACATTCTCCAAAAATAATATTACTCACAAATCTAAAAATTTTCATCACTTTTCCACCATACATTCTCCCATCAATCACTATCCAAAAAAATTATTCTCATTTTAATGAGATTCAAACACACATGTACTTTTAGATATTAACCGATGATCTTCTAGACTCTAAATAATAAATTACTCCAAATCATGACTTATCTTACCCACCAAGCTAGTTAGACTTTTTCCTCGGGAAACTATTGTATAACCTTTATAAATTAACGACTTCAATTATATTTAGTCCATGTTTGATAGGAATTTAAATTTAGATTTTAATCAAAAATAAAAGTCAATAATTAATTTTAACCACATATTTCATGGAATCCATAATTTTTCAACTATACATTTCAAATTAAGGGGAATCTTCATTGTGGTCAATTTCACGTGTGGCGTTTTACATATATTGTCGAATATCGACAATTCTATCCCTTTTGCAAGAAGGGTAATTATATTATAACAACAAATTTTATTTACTACACCACATTATAATCACACCACAATTAAAATATATTTTCAATAAATAAACCACGATAAATTTACAATTATATCCTAATTCAATAAAAAAACAAAAATTACAATATTGTGGTTGTAATATTATCAAAAACAAACTCAATAAATAAATAACTCCAAATTCAGAATTCTCAATAGCATCAAATCCTAAAAAGGAACACATCATCACAAGTCAAGAACGAAAAGATGGGATTACAAATCCGTACCATCTTCCATGATGCTTCTTTGTAATTTTTCCTAGGTTTTTTACTTATCAATTATTCCTTCAACATTTTATTTCAACCCATAATTGACGAATAATTCAAGAAACCCTAGATCGAGAAATATAGAAAGAATCTTTGTGATTTGCATCAAATGTTAAATTGATGAATATCAAAATGGAAAGAGACGAGGCCAACGAGAGATTAATTGTTTCTTGGTCAAGAGAGAATTGAATTTTGTGCTGTGTATAATTATTCTTCATGTTGATTTGCAATCCTTTGCTTGGAATTTCATTCTTTTCTATTTTGTTTTGTTTTGATTTCTTATTCATCTATTTTATTTACTTGTTCATCTATCTTGTGTGATTTTCATTTTTTTCAAAATATATTTCTCTCTTTTCTTTTCAACCACACATTTTCAATAAAATAATTGTTCATACAATCCAAAAACTTATTTCTTCATTTTTAACCACATATATGTCATCAATTTAGTATTCCAAGATGCATTTTACGAAAATAGTAATAATAATAAATGGGAATCAAATAGGATATATTTTTGTGGTGTACTAACAATAGCGTTGGAATGAATGAATATATGAGCGAATAATAGATGGGACATTTATGTCATTTTACACCGCCTTGCCTCCATTAACCATGAGATCTTTTATACAAAGATCCATCTAAAATAAAATATTTAAATGATTGATTGATGTGAAGTTTATGCAGACGGCACCGAATAGTCAAATCATAAATCTACCTGGGCATTAAATGCGCACCCACCTAGGAATGATTGATTGGCACCTAGGAAGAGACAGTGTGGCCAACAGATGAGGCCACGTGCCCTTCCATCTAACGGTCTCAAATCCGCATCTTTCCCTATATATATTCACATAAGTGCCATTTTGAAGATAATGCATCTCCAACCATTATTGAGATATATTTTCACTCATCATATCACGATTATATTGATTTTTCAACAGTTTTCGCTATCGTAACATCCCCCTCATTCTCCACATCATCGATTGGCTTGTTCATCAAAGTGCTCGCGGTCGCTTCCTTCACCATCAGAATGGACCACTAATAACTAACGGTGTGTTCCAGGGCACAAGAAGGAGCCTACATGGACACGTGGAAGATACATTTTTCAGTGTCAACTAGTATCTACTACTTGTTTAATCTAGTTTAAGCAAAGGCAATAGAGATGTTTGTGCATCCACGTATTTGAATGTGATAGTACTTTTTAATTAATATTCATTTTAGTTTATGGCATTGAATGATAATATGTATTGTCTTCAAAAAGTGTGTTTTGCATTAAATGCTATTGAATGATTTGGTCGGGTTTTTGGTGCCATCAACGATAGCATGACACATACTATCGCTAACGATATAAAATGTTATTAGTGACATTATGTTGTTGTGAACTAGTAGTGCATGTCATAAATTGTGACGGTTTATGTTGTAAATGATGATGGACTTATGTCATGCATAGTGGATTCAAGGCATCTTCCTTTTTTAATGTTAATTCTACATTAGTTTTTTGTTTCTCAAATAAGAAAACTATATTGAGATTTATTGTATTATATGGGGAGAATTCGTGGAAATAGTCTTTGATCCTTCAAAACATATTCATTTGCTTGGTTGCCCATGTAGTGGATCAATCGAACATTTTCGCACTACAGCTCGACATCTCCGCTGTGGAAGCTGTCATCTCTGAGCTAATATGGAGCGCATTTGATACATCTTGATGAACTCTCTACAAGGGTTAGGATACTATAAAGACAAGTGTATGCATGGGCGGATGGAGAGGGGGGCTGGGCTGGGCTTTAGTCCAGCCCTGGCCCAGCCCAGAAACAAATTGGTTTGTAAAAATTGGAAGATTTAGTTCAAATTCTTGGTAAAAACTAAAAGAGAAAAAAAATTTAGTCCAGCCCAAAAATTAATCTCAGCTTAACTAACTTTATTCTAAACCCAGCCCAATGTTCAATTATTCAAATTTAGTTTAAGACTCCACAACAATTACATATTTATTTTATTCATATTTATGATACACAAATAACTCGTTACCAAATTATGTATTTTATTTCGCACACACATATAGTTAAGTTTAAAGAGTTCACTTGTAATCAAATTAGTTTATTATATACTAAATATTTTTTATTGATTGAAGATAAATGACTCATTTCAACAGTATAAAATGCCACATATTTGATTAAGCTTAAAAGTAATTAAATTTTTTCAAATGTATTTTTTCATATATTAGTTATTTATACTTGTGAGTTAATAATTTATTTATTTCGACAATGAAATGGATGTTATTATCAAAATAAGTAATATGCTCTATATTTAATTTTATTAGTGAAAAATATATTTGTTAAAAAAAATTTATGAGTGTCCCAAAATATATTCTGACTCATATTATTATGAGTGTTATGATTTTAACCTTATAAACTAAATCTCGAGTGGTATAAAGTATCTCTTATGGTATGAGTTCATTGGAAAAAAAAAATTTAATTTCAGACTATCATAACGTATCTTTCTAGCTCCGCCTTGAGTGCATCTACCTCAACGGCGGTGAAGGCATGTCATACGCATTGTCCATGCCACCGTCCCAATGAGATTAATGACTTGGATTGGGAGAACCACTAACACCACGTAACAAACTATCCAAATGCGTAGTTCCTTCATCAATATTTCCACCATTGTTGACTTCGGTTGCATTCACTTGGTGTTTATAAACCAAACAGGCCCTCATTTTTCCTCAAACTAATTTTCAACCACATTCTCTCAATGAAATTTTACACACAACGAAAATATGTTTTACTTTTTAACCACATATTCTTCAAAAAATCACTATTATAAAACAATTTTCACTAAAAATGAGGCTCAAACAGAGTCTGTATGTGCTTTAGATATTGAAGTCAACTCGACAGTCCAATTTAATAGAGATAATCTGCAATGTTATAGATCCATCACTTCATATAAGTTCCACAAACTATCTTCAGAAATCGTGGACTTCTTCTAAGAGCTTCTAAGAGCAATAAAAATACAATAAGTACATGTTTGGTACACATTAAAATTCTTATTCTCATTCTTCTACTTATTTTCAACCACACATTTTTCAATAAAATAATATTTTTCATCACATCAATAACTTTTCATTCTTAATATTTTCTATCACATCAATAACTTTTCCTTCTTTTTCAACCACACATTCTACATCAATCTACTATTTCATAATACATTCTTCCAAAATAATGTGGATCAAACACACCCTAAATACACTTAACAATGATACAAGCCCAAGGTAAAGAATTATACTCAATTATCAAATTAGGGATGCACTGCTTCAGGAATTTAAATAAGATTACTTTCAGAATGTTTTGATTTTTCGAAAAAAATTGACAATGTGTCCTAAATTGCCTATAAATACTTCTTCAATCTTGCTACATTTACATCATTTTTTACATTATTTTTGATATTGTGCCATATGACGACACACGATTGAACAATTTAATAAAATACACACTTTTCTTCCCACAACCATTTGAACTCCAATGAGATTTACATAATGATGTCAACTCCACAATATACACTTAGCATTATTTAAACTTCTTGCTTTTAAGCACGTTGGCTCGAGAAAAAGATTGTCTTGGGTTGTACAATAAAGTAAAGTACTTTTTAAAATAATTTTTAGAAACCAAACACTATAAATTAATACAAATTCTTAGCTCTCAACTCTTAACAAATTTCGCACAGCTTCTGTTTGGTGTGGATTAAAATTAAATTTTAGTAGGTTTTGATAAAAGTTGATGAAATGAATGATTAAAAAATTGTAGATCCCATATAATACGTGGTTAAAATTGATTGTTAACTTTGATTTAGATTACCAAATAGAAGTCTAGGTATTTAGTTAATATTTTTCCCCTATTTCAAAAAATTATTTTTCTCAAACTCATTTTCAACCACACTTTAATGAAACCAACTTTTATTAACTTTTCATTCACACATTTCACCCATTTTTATTAGAATCTACAAAAAAAATATTCTCTTTTGATTTGATACAAATTTCCAAAGAGTTTATTCTCTTAATTTTGGCCTAGCATGAAAAGCTCGACACCATTTTTCAAGCAATATATTCATATTACATTTCTTAACAACTACATCAGATTTTTTAATTGTATGAAAGGTTCGTATACTTTATTCATTAACAAATTTATATCTCAACCTTTTTTTTTTATCGCAATCTTATTTAAAGATTTACACAAGTTATCCCGATGACAATTTATGTCCATAAACTTCGTTACGATGGAGTTAAAAAGAGTTATTTGCCCCCATGTACTTTTAAATAAGCCAAATACAAAATTAAGACTATTTATCCATTGATTTAAACACTAATAATATTCTCGGACGAAAACAATGGTCAAAGGCAAAATTGTTAGTTAATGAAAAGTTGAAAATAAGAATATTACGAGAAAAATGTTAAGGATATAAATATAACAATAAATAAAAGTTAAGAACCTCAATATAATTAATATATATAAGACTTTACGTGATTTACAACTTTCTTTTTTCATTCTAGTTTAAGTAATATTATTTAACACCACTGATTTTTAACATCAGACTAAAAAATTATAATTCATCTAATAGAACATATAATATGCTGATATCTAGACTAGCGTTCAATACCACGAGTACTAGATAGCATTATTCTTCTACTTTTGCTTGCAATATTCTTCGTTTAAAATAATTAAGATTGAATATTTGTACCAAATATTAGATGTTCTGTTATCAACTACAACAAAGGGAAATGCTACTCAACAACAGGGGCATGATGAACTAGTATACACCACAACTCCAAAACATTCTTTCTATTATTTTTCAATTTTGAATAGCATTTCTGTTTATTGCAAGGTACTATACCTGCTTCGGAACACAGAAAACTTCTGCGAGCCCTGTATCTTGCCAGGACAATCTTGAGAAACCGAAAAGTAACGTTACATAGGCTTTGATTTCACGGTATCAACGGCTCCCCTTGTTAACAACCACCGAGTCCCACGGACGAGTTCTTCCTTAACCATGAAAAGAACAGCAGCCGCGAGAACACTTTGTACAATCTTTGTCCCCATCCCCTTGTAGAAACCGTAAAACCCTTCATACCTTATCATCTTCACTATAGCATCTAAGGTGCCTGCACAGCATCAAAAATAGCCTCACAATCTTTTCTTCATTCAGCGCACGGGTGAAAATGCAAAATGAAGGTGACTTGCCAATACAAAAACTAGCATGTCTCTTTTTTGCGCTTATATATCAAAATAAAAATTAGTGGATTTTTTAGACTGATGAAACCAATGTAGAAGTATAAATACAACCTTTGTACTGACGCTTTCTGTCTCCGTTAGTTAACTGTTTCGCTTGAAGTCTTGACTGCGAAAAAAAAATTTTATATTCAGGCGGAAAATTACAATGAGCACTTGGACCAGAGGTTTGATTGCCGCCTCCTTGAGAAAATAGACATTAAAATCTTATGATTAGCTATTTGTAGAATGATGATGCTAATTGAAAGTCATGAAGATTTTCTTAGTGACGGGAAACGACAGAAAAACACACTTAGATTCTGTTTGGGATTTGATTGTTTGTAAATTTTTAGAGGGGAATAGCGGTTGGGACCACAAAATGTGTGGATAATAATTATTAGTTTTGAATATGTGGTTGGAATTAAAATTTGACTGGTAGAAGAAGTAACTTTTAAGTTACAAATAATGTTAGCCGAACACATGCATAATAAGTACTTAACATTAGTACCTTAATATTAACAGCTTCACCACAAGGAACTTTAGTTAGAAATAAATATATTAATAAGAAGAGAAATGAATTTTACCTTGTTGTTAACAGCTTCACCACAAGGAACTTTAGTTAGAAATAAATATATTAATAAGAAGAGAAATGAATTTTACCTTCACAACAAGGAGAGGATATGTTACAACTGTAGCTCCAAGTTTTGCCAAAGCTCCAAGCAAAAATATCTATCCCAAATTTTGTTAAGTTAGCACAAAAATGGTCGCAGATCAAAAATAAGAATTCCGTTAGTGGTCTCTTCACATACGGATATGGTAAGTTGAGAAACTAGCAAGAGATTACCTCCAAAGCAGTGACGTCGTTGTTAGCCGTTCCACTTGAAGCACGTCGTTTCTTCAGCTTCTTCAAGAGAGTCTCATACAACATAAATTGTATTGAAGGGTTGCTCACCTGTGGGTGAAAGGGAGGAAAATCAGTAATTACCCAGCAGCAGTTACTAAAGTCACTTCTGACGTACCATGATCAGTGTCGGGAAAACACCTTTCCAAAATCCCCAGACTCCAGCTTCACCGTAAATTTCATGAATCTGCATAGCAAAATATTCTAGTTATAAAAATGGCGCAAAAGTCTTAGTCATTTATCTATATTCCTGTTAGTGGAGACGTGAAACAGTTTGTGCATATAACATCAGAGCTCATTCACAAATACTGGTGACTTCTCATTGATCTCTTACGACATTCAGCACATTCAAGATACTCTACAATTACAGGAAGAAAACCTGTTAAAGAACTGGTATTGAACGCAATAACCAAAACAACTATTTGGGATCCTGGCTTGTTGGTCAAAAGATAAATGAATTGAAAACCATGTAAATCTGGTCATCTTCCGTTTTCCAGCATTACCTTAATATAATTGATATAGCTCTTCTAGAAGTGACGGTTTTTTATGCACTCTGATCCTTAAATGTGCTACAATGACCACCAATACGTTCCTCTGATTATCCTACTCATATCTTTGCTCATTAACAAGGTTTGCCAAATCATTTAGAGCTATTCTCCGAACTATTCAAAATATCTCAACATCTGTTATTTGACACAAAAGTCTCTCGTATTCTTATCCATTCCCAATCATGTTAACTATAAACAAGCCAATCTCATATTCTCTAGATGCAACTAACATTCTTATTCCAACAACACCGAGCATGTTGAAAATCAGTGCACTGCACCAACCAGTGGGAAAAAGAAAAGGTTAATTTAGTTACTGCAACTTTTTCTTTGCCTCTTTCCATATCTGGAGCAATAGTGACAATACTTTGTCTGCCCCTTTTCAATAAAAGATGCTTATGAGGTAAATAGTCGTACTTAAAAAATCAAAATCAAAGCACAAAAAATTTCTTAATTCAATGTTCGTGGCATCCAAAGCAAAGTTCTTTAGGTGATACATTCAATATATATTGAAAACTTCAAATGCTAGTTCTAGTAATACAGAAATAGATTGCAAATCAATCTATGGAACCATATATTATACCACAAAAAAAAAAAAAAAGCATATACATACCGCATGGCTAGTTCCATAAGGAGGAAATTCTGCTGCAGCAAGAACTACTTCTTTGGAAGATAATGATTCAGTCTCCGAAGATAATGATTCACCATGATTCGGTAAACTCTTTTTTGTATGAGTCTATAAGACAGTTACCAAGAATAACACGAAGATTAGGTAAGTGCAATAAAATTAAGATCAATAACTCATTCTAATAATTTCATCATAAAACATAAACTAAACTCATATTCCATTGAAGAAATGTGCTTTTCTTTTACATGGGGATTCCTTTCACTCTTTTGGAGGGAAGGATGGAATGTAATACAAAACACATGCAAGTCCTCTAAACTAATACCCTGAATAATAATTATCTGATATGACTTAGTACAGCTACAGCCTCAAAAAAATGATCCCAACAATCACCTGATTGCTCGAAAACATAAAGTAAAGACATTTTTATAATATCTCGCGCTCAAAGTATGGTATAAACTGTAGCATAAATGAAGAAGACGACAAAATTTACATCTTTAATGAATGATAAATCAGTATAAATTAGTTCTGGTTCTGGGATAAGAAGAGTTCAGGAACATATCAAAATAGCAAAAGAGGAAGGTAAGAAACCATTTAGACTATCAGTTCAAACAATAATGCACCAAATTTTCAAGACGATCACAAAAAGGGACAGAGTTAGTTACCTGCATGCGAGTCACAACTACCCAGATAGGATTAGTCAGCAGCACATTCACACACCTATAGGAAGGAAAAGTCCAAGCATTCACCGGTCTATGTACACTTATTACATGTTGAGTGAAATAACACATGGAGAAATTTGTGGTAGGAGGTTTATCTAACCGGTGTAACACAAGAAAAGAAAATGTATATGAACAATTTAACATGAGAAAATGATACACATAATAAATTTCAGCCTCTGTAATAGTTGTTAAAAGTGTGACTCAGCAAGCATCAAAATTCAAAGCTAGGTATACCCTGTGTAATTTTAGTGTTAAAGCACCGTCATTCTATAAATAATAATAATAATTAAAAATAAAAGAGTAACTAAATAAGCAAAGCACAACGCATTCTTTATTTAAACTTTTTATATTTCTGTCTTTTTTCTTCTTAACAGTTGCTTCTGTTAATATTGCCTCACAATTGATTTGTTCAAATATTCGTGGAATTAACTTATATCAGTCTAAATTTATTGAAAAGTTTCTGAAATATTGAGCTTATGTCGTCCCAGGACCAAGAATGTCTTGGGAGCTAGGAATGCTTTGCATTCTAGTAACTATGTTCGATGCTTGCCAATTGTTGCTATTGAAACTAACATTTTCACATTAACTAATTTTACTCATAGTCAATAAGACAGTCTCCCAAGCAATGAGACCGTCATTTAAGCTATTCAAACTTGAGACCTCCTTGCTCTGGTAGCTCGTCTAAAAGCAGAGCTTTGAGTAAAAGCAAACTTGAGAATAATTGCAGTATGAAATTCAAAATACATGAGTTGCATTTGAGCTTTATGTGAACCTGAACTAGTCTGGGAGAATTTAAACTCCAACGATATAGTAATATAATATTTTTATTTCTTTTTAAAAATAAGAAATTAATGCCAAAATTCATATTCTATTGCCAAGTGTTGCTTGTGAAATTCATTATTTAACAAGGAGCAATAATTAGTGCCTTACATGATAAATCTTATAAAAGTTTTATGGCCAAAGCTAATACATTGAACAGATCTAAATTTTACCCATGATTACTTGTATAACTTAGCCGACTTAACTTATGCTCTTTTTTGAGTAGAAATTTGAAAATCAAACACACAGAAACAATCTCTTTAATAGTTCTTTGAAAGCAAAAAAAAAAAAAAGCATAATTTTTTTCTCTTTCGTCTTCTCTTCAAACATGAGACATAACATATGCTCATCCAAGATTTCACAAACTTGATCTAGACCTCGTGAATGCTAATGTGATGAATTAGATAGAAAACTTTACATCGAGCCTGTGAGTGTCAAGATTTAATTGGAAAGGCATGAGCCTCCAAGTCTGGCACTTAGAGCCCAATTGACAGGCTTATAAAGAACTTGAAGCTAGAAGATATCTTCAGGAAGAACTAGTGAATATATAGAACACTCCATATGTAAATGGTCATGAACAATAATGGCAAGAGATTAAGTAAATAACGAGTATATAAGAACAGGACACTTGACAAATTTCACAGGACAACTAGAGTAACAGTACATTGTAAGTAATCCGACAAGTATATTACCCAGATAGAGCGGCCACCACAAGTGATGAGAACATTCCAACTGATCCGTCACCAAAGCCTTTCTTCTTACGTTCAAGGGCAGCAGCTTCGGCCTTGTTCCTGAATATTTGATAGAAATAATAGTAAACACCCTGTACCATAAAAGTTATTATTGAATAAGATACATAGATAACTAATGGTCGTATTTTAGCTATCAGGAAAATTTTCTTCTGTAGGGAAAGGACACAAGGGAGAAAAATATAAAAAATAAAATGAAAAAATCAATCCCCATACCATAAAAATTATAATTGTACAGCAATCATAAATGAAGATTATTAATGGTATATGTTAGCTATCAGGGACATTCTGGTCTTCTGGGAAAGGAAATCAGGGAGAGAAATATGGGGAAAAAAATCATTTACATGTTCATCATTCATCTTGATTATTACAACAATGAAATCAGCACTAAAATTACTAGTACTACAGTTCACACTAGGTTCAATAACTATGAATTTTATACAAAAGACTGCCACATAAACAGACTGACCACACATACTTTCTTCTAATAAGCAGTATGTACAGAATGCCATAACCAATCTCAGGGTTTGACTAGGCACAATTATTTAAGTGGGAACTGAAAAGTGTGCTATTAAAGCGAAGTAGGTCACAAACTAGGTCGCATGTAACTCATTTTTCTTTCTTTCTTTTTCTTTTGGCTATTTGAGACATTAGCATTTAGGAAGACGAACGTCAATCTGCTATAGCCTAAAACATAAAAGAAGCATTCATTTTGAGATGGCCTAACCAAAATTAATAATAAATGCACATCTTGGAAGCCAATCGTATATGTATTCAGATATTATTGTAAAATTTAACCTAGAATGCAAAGTTAAAATAAAAAAAAATGATATCAGGTGAGTCCAAGCCAAGGTCAGTTAAGCAAAGTCAACTCCAATCAAATTATTCAAAGTCAGACAAAAATAAGTTTAGTTGGGTCTTTAAATGTAGGGACCACAATTTAGAAAAAAGAAAAGGAAAAAAAAGGCCACTCATTGTCTTGGTTTGGTTAATAAAGAAACAAGATACGGATAAAGAAAATCTAAGGATAATAAATCAAAGGGGGAAAAGAAGCAAAACTGAGCATGACGGCAGATTTACTTTTGTTATGAAAACACGGTTCCAGTATAAACTTTTTAAGGAAGTGGCTCACTTTGATTTAATCACTATCTATCTCATATCAAATTTGAATTTTTCTCCTACTAATTTTGATTCTAAGCAACCTACGCTTCATCATGGATTTATTTGCAAAAATCAGGGCTCTTGGACTATAATTAGAGATAGCAGTCAACACCATCACTCCAATATGTTGTGTTAGCGCACAATATTCATTAGGCTAATTTGGCTTGCTTCAATATTGATTACTAGTATTTTTTTAAATCCATGTGGGTGGACAGTGTTTACAAGCAACTGCCAGAATTAACTAGGGCAGATAATTTGTCAAATAGTGTGTGCAACATGGCACACTTGCCTATGCCAGGGGACCACACAATACCCAAGCTGCCAACTACGCCCATCAATTTATTGTCCCTCTATGGCAGAGGGCTGCTCCCAGTAACACAATAGACCTTCAATTCGTTCACTAACTTATGTGCTTGTTTAATGATAAAAATTTGCTACTCTATCTCTCTCTTTTTTTTTTCCTTTTTCTTTTTGAATTTTTCAACTTATCAAACTTCAATTTT
>CAIGRP010105897.1:0-15953 GCA_903798385.1 Fraxinus cuspidata | reverse complement strand
AATCTACAATTCAACCTCACTCGACACCCACCCCTTCCCCAATTTCAAAACCTAAGGCCCCGTTCTCTTTGCTGTTTTCATGCCGTTTTCTGTTTTCGATTTTTTAAAACAACGAAAACACGTTCTTTTTTCCGTTTTCAAAAACGAATTTTGGAAAAAAAAAAAAAAAAAAAATTGGCTTGAAAACTCAAAGCGTCAAAATGGCGTTTTGAGTGTTTTTAAGCCAAAACACGGAAAATTCTAAAAACACGGGAAATGACCCCTCTTTCTCCATAACTGTTAGAGAACCAAAAGAATCGCCGCCTTCTTCCTCAACAATCGACCACCACCCGCCATCAAGACCACCAGAACCCACTACCATTTGAACCCCCTCGCCACCATCTTCAACCTTCTGTCATCATCTGGCCACGAAGTTGCTAAAAACAGCTCCAATCACCACTCAAAATCGCGCTACCAATCATGGTTTTCACCATATTTCCACAGCCGTCGGCCACCGTTTCGATCGCGGACCACTACCACTCCACTCCTCTCAATCAAGCGCATCCAGTACCACCATGGGTCACCTGCAATTTTGTCCAGAACCGAGTGAGCTTGCGAAAATTGATGATTTATTTGGTTTATCCCTTTTCTTAATTTTGTTCAATCATTTAGCATTACTTTATCATATTCAAATTGAATTATTTGGGGGGTTTTCTTGATTTAGTTNAATCAAGCGCATCCAGTACCACCATGGGTCACCTGCAATTTTGTCCAGAACCGAGTGAGCTTGCGAAAATTGATGATTTATTTGGTTTATCCCTTTTCTTAATTTTGTTCAATCATTTAGCATTACTTTATCATATTCAAATTGAATTATTTGGGGGGTTTTCTTGATTTAGTTGCTGTTTTATTATACTTTTGGGGTTGGGATTGGATTGATTGACAATTTTTACTAGTTTTTTATATAAATTCTTGAAGTTTTCATTTTTCTGCTTCCAACTCATTGATTCTACTTAACATATATTACTATTTACTTTATTTTATTGCAAAAGAGAAAAAAAAAGGGGGAGAAAATGGTTTAAATGCTTCCGATCCTCACTAATCGATATCCCTCACTTATGTTATCTCTGGTGTTCGTGTCCTTAAAGATTGCGTACGTTTTTAGACGTGGATACTCCGGAGGCGTGGAAGTGGCCATGTTCGTGTGTTCACTTGGGTTGTCAATTGGTTATCGTGGTTTTTGTTAGTAGTGAATTGGATTTGATGGTGGTGTTGTGGTGTTGGTGGTAGTGCTGCTGCTGTGGTGGCGGCGAGGTGAGGGCGATCGCAAGTGGTCGTGGTGGTGGTTGTGTTGGTGTTGGTGGTATGTGACCCACTATTTGGTGTATGTGATTTAAAAATTTGATAATTTGTGACCAACTAATTTGAAAATATGTCATCGACAAATAAATTGTGACCTATAATTTTTTAAATTTGTGAGTGATGAAATAATTCGTGACCAATTAATTTGATAATATGTGACGTTGTGACCTATAAGTATACGCGTGTGACCATTAATTGTATAATTGTGACTTTAATATATTTAATTAATTAACTAATATCCGAGTTTTGAATTTTGAAACTTAAAACCTAAAAAAATGAATTATCCACATACTTGATGACTGACTTGTGAACTTTTTCATTCTTTCATTACCCGAATCATATGGGCTGAAATTTTGCGATGCTGAGATGTGACTGCCAGAAAATAAGAAACGGGACTCAAGTGCACCTAGCATTAATGTTTGGGTCCTTTGCTGCAATCTTTCTTTTACATGATCCAACCAACCCAAAAACATCCTTTTCCCGCTTCAAATTCATTCGAAAACTATTTCAAATACAGATACCCTTGCAATCAACAGTGAAGCTAAACAAAATTATTCTGTAAAATTTCATCTTTATATCTATAAATTCTCCCAAGAATCTGAAATGCCCACTGCAATTGAAGAATCAGACCATGGGCAGCAGCGAAATTTGGCCCAGAAAATTGCTAGGGTTTTAGATGACATTCGGAGCTCAAATGCCACACACATTCGAAAACTGAAAGACCTCTCCGCTCTCCGGGCCTCGTCACCCGTCCAATTCTTTGAAGCATTTTCCAAAGCCCTCATTCCTCTATTCAATTTCCAGCGCCGGACTGCCTCTGCAGAGCGAATTGTTAAATTCGTCTCGCTCTTTGCTTTTACTCCTGATGCGAAGAATATTAGCAGTTCTGATGGGTTCTTGGAGAATTTTCTGAGGTTTTTGCTTTTAGCGGCTGAGGCGGCTAATAAGACTGCTCGGTTTAGGGCTTGCCAGATCATTTCTGAGGTACGGGATAGATTTTGCTTCGGGGGTTGTACATCTCAGTTTCAATGTTGTACACCCTGCTTTACATTACGGAAACTTCTTCAACATTCTATACCTTTCAATTTTAAGTGCACTAGGGGGATAAAGTCAAATAATGGAAATATATTTTATGATTTTTTTTCTAAGCCTTAAGAAGCTAACCGTTTTTTCTTTGCGTTAAAATTTTTGAAGTGTGTAATGACTATGAAGGAAACAATTAGACTTGAGGCATTTTGTCTTAATTTTTTCATCAATAGGATAAGTTAACAAAATGATTCGAGTTGAGAGATAAGGTCTAGATTAAAAGTTAAAGACATTATTTTAAATTGGCTTTTCATAAAATTATATGGCATGGTTCGTCCTGAATATTTTCTGGTTCCATGTTGCTTAATTTTGTGTCGAACTTCAAAAAAGTTTTAACTCGTTTATGGCTACATAATTTTCTTTGGAGTTGATCTGCACTTGGAATTAATTAATTAGCTTTTAGTTCAGTGCTTGGATGAGCATACCTTGGAAGAGTTGGCCCTGTGACTTGCTTTCGTTAAATTCATTTTCTCTTCTGGGTTAGTATACTTTACATGATTAAAATTTTACCTTTCTAGATCATTATACGGTTGCCAGATGATGCAGAAGTGAGCAGTGAACTCTGGGATGAGGTGATTGAATGCATGAAGTTGCGGGTGGGTGATAAGGTTCCTGTAGTTCGATCATTTGCAGTCAGAGCTCTTTTACGCTTTGCGAATGAGTCAGAGAACAGAGACATTATTGACTTGTTCCTTCAGGCACTACCTTTGGAGCAGAATGCAGTGAGTGTTCTAACCCCTGTCCCTATTTGTGATTGCATACTTTTCTACACTTTTTTATACTAATGTTCCGTCGTACACCTTCAGAATGTTATTTCTTTGGTTAAAATGGTTTTCTGGACTATTTAACTGTAGCTTCTCAATATTAAGCTGAAAACCTGTGGCAGATTCAGTCAAATTATTACTACAAATTAACAGAAATACTTCAAAAGAGTCTGGGAAGCAGCAGTGTAAATTTTCTTCTCTTTAATATGAAATGTCACGCCCCAAATCTGCAAAACGTTGAGGGTAACGTTGACATGATTTTGGAATAGTTAATATAATTTTTTCAACTTTTATGCTGAAAATAGCATTACTGAGCCAATTTAAAATTCAATTGACCAATATATGTCAGATGAATTGGTAGTCAATTGAATTTGAGTTGCAGAAGATCAATTCACCTTCTCTCTTATAATGAATAACCTATCTGGACACTGTTTATCGAGTTTTCCACATATTGTAAATGTGCAGGATGTTCGTAAGACTATTGTGTTATCTTTACCTCCTTCAAATGAAACCTTATCAATAATAATTGATAGCACTCTGGATGTGAGTGAATCAGTACGGAAGGCAGCTTTTTGTGTTATAGCCAGTAAATTTCCACTTCAGACTCTCAGGTAATTTCATGTGCTAGTCCTAGTTATGGTACTTTCATTTCAGCTTCTCCAAAAGTGTCCCAGGCTAATGCTTGAGACATGCCTCTTGTGAGGCTTTCACTAAGCTTCTCGAAGCTCACGAGTGCCACTTGTCGAGACTTACATCTCAATTTACAGAGGCACAAGCCTGAAGGCATAAGCCTCATGATGGTGACCTGTGTCCTTTCTGGCGGCTTTTGGTTTTGCTGGTTTTTAATAACCTAGAATGTTTTAAGTGTTGTTAAGCTATTGTAAAGGCTAGCGAACATAAAAACTAGAAAAATGTATTGGAGAAGACGCAAGAGAGCAAGTGAAGCAAGTACCTGTCATATCTTATTTGCCTACCTCCACCCCTGCCATCTTCAGCACTGTACCCTAAATAATATAGAAAGAGTGAATAATTGCCAACAAAAAAAGCCGGAAGAACATTCCAAAGTAAGTTTTGAAAAGAGTAGAGGTATGATTTTGCTGTCGCTGACATAAATCTTCCATTAAATTCCCACAATTATTGTTTGAAAAAACCAATGAAGGCTTGCCTCTTGAATCTAGCCTCATGTGAGGCTTTTATAAAACACCTCAAATCTTAGGTACCATTTGTGAGGCTTACGCTTTGACTTTGTAAGGTTTACGACATATGCGACCAAAGTGCGTTTGTTTGACTTGCATTTTCTGGGCATGTTGTTATTGGCCTTAATTCTTTATAACCTAGAATGTTCTATGGGTTTTTTATTTTCTTTTTCCTGCTTACATGGTAAGGAATGGGGGAAGAATAGAACATTGTAAGTGGAGAATGATGACATAGAATGAGAACAAATTGATAGTGTTTGGGAGAATGTCTTTAATGATTCCTTTAAAGATTATATTAATCGTGAATTAGCGATGATACAAGAGATTGTTGGGCTGTTTCTACTTCTAGTAGTAGATTAATATTTTGTTATGTGATTACTAATTCCAAAAGTCAAATTTATCTGCATTATTTGTCTATTTTATGTTTATTTGCAAGTTTAACATTTTTTGGTTATTTGTTGTATTATGGATTTTTTAAACGTGAATTAGGGTTTATCATGAGCATATTTTTGTATTTTTACATTCTTTGAAACATTTTATTGGTCCGTCTTGAGACTTCCTACTAAAAGCACCTCGAGAATCACACCGTGCATTACAAGGGTAAAACAACTCGTTATCTGACTAAGCCTTTTTAAACATTGCCTACAAGTATTATATCTATCATCATACAAAGTTAGGCAGTCATATTCTTTAAAATAGATAACAAAGAAAAATGCACCGGATTTCGACACAAGTTTCCAAGACAATATGAAGGTATGAATATGATGAAGAATATATAGTATTCGGCCTCAAGGATAGAAAGAAAAAAAAATTAACTTACAATAATTTACTCCCTTAAACCTGCATTGAATTTCTTATCACATTCACTTAAATTTGAGAACATTTTCTTACCATCCCATAATTTTCACTCATTTTAAACTGTTCTGAAACATTAACTTCATTGGGAGCCTAAATGGATATCATACTTCACTGTAAGGTCTTGTTTACACTAAAAGTATCATTATCTAATGACACAAGGCATGCATGCTGCAGTTGTCATGCACCATATGTATTGGAAGGTTTCCAAAGAGAATAAGATAAAAACTTGACAATCAAAGATCTGGGAGGAATTAAGAGTATGTAGATATTCCAAAACAGCATTATGCTCTCAATGCCCTTATATGGACATCAGAGGCCAGGGGTACATTTTAGGAAAAATTGCACATTTATGAATCAATGAGAAATTAGTGACTTGATTTTTTTTTTTTGATAATGGTAGATAGAAACAATGGTTGAAGGAGACATATTAAAACCTAGGAATATAGACCTGTCTATCATGCACACAACAATAACGGACTAACTAAATGTGAATTTTTGCTTTGCTTGTTCATAGTTGTAATTAGACTCCCTCATAAAAGAGATTTGATTTACCTTGTACTAGGAATTACTGTTTTCAGAGTAAGAATTATTGAAAAAAAAAAGTTGCATCTTCCTAAGAACTTTAAATATATTAGCTTTAAAAAAAAATCACCACACCTCCTATAAATAAATAAATAATTTTCCTCGAACTGAATCATGTACACATAAAAAGGTTCACAGATTACGGTACGATAGGAACCGGTTGCCCATTAAAAATAAGTACTTAGTTTAAAAAAGCATGAGATGTATGGATAATATTAGATGTCTTAATTTAAGTAAAAGATCAATGGGATGTTTGACCACAAAAGAAAAATATAAACAAACAGAACTCAATTGCTGTTTGGTATAATGTCAGGTCCATGGGTTTATCTCTATTTAAATATGACGTTTATTCATATGAAATAGAAAGTGGGATCCCAACGACTTCTTGGTTATGTGTTGTACTCATGCAGTATCATTACATGCAAGTAAAAAGATCTGAACCATAGTACCTTATGAACACTTAACTAAGTTCAGGGAACAATAACATATTCAAAAAGTATAGAGGGAAACCCAGTTGCTTGTTACTCTGGGCAATAGGTGTCTGAAAGGCTGTTAAAATTTACTTCTTCAATTACCAAATGTTATTAAACCTTTAAATTATCCTTGGCAGATGATAATACCAGGAATGTAAGTTAAGGTTTTTTCTTGTATGAAGCAACTTGCAACCACATACAAAAATAGCTTCAAGAAAAACTCATCAAAGCTTCTGCAACTCACTTTGGCGCCCTGAGGCACCGCATTCAGAATACGAATGAATGTTCAACAGAGAACGAGAAACTTAGATTCGATATAAATAGATGGAATATTCTCATAGTTAGGAGTTGTCCATTAACCGTTAATTTGGCAGAAGTATGCTAGTGCACTTTCTCTCCGCTTCATATTTAATTTGGAACTTTTGTCTTTAAGCAGACGAGGTGGATACTTCTGTTTTTGTTGAAAATGGTGTGTAAAAATTTATTAATGTTTTCTCTATGGCAGAATTCTCTACACTAGCGGTGAAATCCTATTCTGCTATAGTAGATTTTCTACTCTGTAAAATTTCTTTTGAGCATTTTCTTTCATCCAGAGAGGCATATGGTTGACAAAAATTAAGCTGCTGAATGCTGATGCTAGGGCTAGATGTTATTATCTTGCCTCTGGAAATGGATGAAGCGTAAACTCAGCTTAAGTTTTATTCAGCTCTACCATTTCAGTCTGGCCTTTGGATTCGAAGGTATAAATTCCTTACTGATTTTACATTATTTGTGTCACAGTATAAAGCTTAGAACAACCATGCTTCAGAGGGGGCTTGCAGATCGCTCAACAGCTGTAGCAAAGGAGTGTTTGAAATTGATGAAAAATGAATGGCTTTTGCAGTGCTGCAATAGAGACCCTATAGAATTACTTAAATTTCTTGATGTTGAAACTTATGAATCAGTTGGGGAGTCTGTAATGGCCACTCTTCTAAAAGAAGGATTGGTAAGTTTGCAAGATGGACAAACCATCAGGCAGTTCTTGGCATCAACTAGTGATGCAACTGAAGGTTAGTGTTATTTGTAACTAAATCAATCAGCCCTTTTCCTTTCTAGATATCCTCAACTAATATGGTTTGTCCACTAAAAAATGAGAGCACGATATTGGTCAAAGCAGTTTGCTGCAGAACTTATATTCTTTCAGTTAAAAACTATTTTATGCTAGTCTTATATCTGCAAACTACATATTTGTTATTTGGAGGCTGGTATTCTTGAACATATGATTGCCAAATTTTTTAACCGTGTCTCTTTCCTGTACTGCTGTAGGCTTTTGTTAGTACAGAAAAACTTACTGGTTCATTCTGGATTTTTATGATACATATACTGCATTAATGATGCAATATTTGAGTCAACGAGAATTCTATAACTGCAGTCATCTAGTGTTCAGCAACTTTTAACAAAACAAATGCGATCTCTTGTTTAGAATTCGATTTTGTCCATATTAATCTCAAGTTACGTATTCATCGATCGATAATAATAATGTGATGCGTAATGGATTTGTTATCTCAGTATGGAAGTTCTTGATGAAGTTGGAAGCTCTTTGTATCAAAGCCTGTATTCCTTTGTGATTTGGCTTTTTTTTCTAATCAGAGATTAGATTATTTCACAAAATTCATGAGTTATTTTAGGTAAATATACTTTGGTGGGTCAAAGTTATCACCTTTATCATTATGTGTTTTCCTATAGTTGCATGAAATTTCACAAATTGATGCCTCCTGGTCAATATGTAATTTCTTATCCCCAAACTCGATTAAGGAGCTAATGCATTCAATATCTCATTAATTTATGCAATTGGATAGCAGAAGACTGTAATCATGGCATCCAACTCATGGAAGCTGAAGTTGCTCTATATTGGAGAATGGTCTGTAAGCATCTACAGATGGAAGCTTCTGTAAGTATTTGTTGTCTGCGAACCAATTATCCACTTTTTTATTGATTATTTAAATTTTGAGTTTGCCATTTTTTGTTCTTTGTTAGAATGTAAATTTTCCTTTTTTGTTTTTGTTTTTGCTGAAAAAAGTGAAAGATCCCTTATAGAACGTTAGAATGCCTTTGAAATTTACCTGCAAATTTAACTTCTAACCTAGCTCCATATTTTCTCATGTCATTTCTTCTCTCTTAAGCACACACACATTTGAGTGTATGTGTCTGTCAGTAATGATATGGTTGTTCAATTTTTATTTTTGAACTACGAAATGGAAGAACCTTTTGAATTTTATACGTATCTCTTTGCTTTTGAAATGAATGTTGATAATTACCTCGTTGCATTCTCTTGGTGAAATTTAAAGAATGCTTTCTCTTAATTTGTGTTACTCACTGTCAGCATTTTAACCGAATGCCAAGACCAATATTGTCTTTCTTAAGTGGCTTCATATGATCACATATTTACATCTCTTACACTTCTGTATCGTTCTTAGCTGTTTATGTTACTTCACAGCACAAACTAAATGGCATTTGAAACTTGCATTTGGTTTTTTAAGAGTCACTAATCATTCCATTGAAATCCTTCTTTTTCTTCAGATTGTTGTTTCTTGGAAACACATTATAAATCAGGTTTTGCATGCTCAGTACTTAGCCCCTGTTTGATGGCCATTATTTGAAAAAAATAATGTTTTGAATAGTGATTTTTAGGAGAATGTATGGTTAAAAAGTAGGAAAAAGATTTAGGTATACGTGCATAATATTTTATTGTATGAATGTGTAATTAAAAATGAGTATACATAGAAAAAAGAGTTTATAAATAATGATTGTCAAACGGGGCTTAATTATGTGCCTGTGTAGTGATAATTGAAATTACACATGAAGTGTTATAGAGACAATCTTTTCTTTTTTGTTGAAATCTGGATAAAAAAGTTCAATTACTTATATTGCATTAAGATTTCTCCCCCACGGTTAACCAGGCAAAGGGCTCTGATGCTGCTATGACAACAGGCGCAGAAGCAGCAGTATATGCAGCAGAAGCTTCAGACCACAATGATCTTCTTGACAGTGTTCTTCCTGCTGCTGTTTCTGAATATGTTGATTTGGTTAATGCTCACATTGCTGCTGGTGGGTGAAGTTCACTTGACAAATAGTTCCTTCTAGTTTTTGGTTATAGGAGTTTAATGCCACCTGACTTTTACAGGACCAAATTATCGTTTTGCGTCTCGGCAACTGCTACTTCTTGGCACTATGCTTGACTTCTCTGATGCTTCAAACAGAAAAGTAGCCAGTGCATTTGTTCAGGAGTTATTGCACAGACCCCTTGATCATGAAATGGATGACAGTGGAGTTGAAGTTGTCATAGGAGATGGTATTAATCTAGGTGGAGAGAGAGATTGGGCTGCTGCTGTGGCAGAATTGGCAAAAAAAGTCCATGCAGCTGCGGGAGAATTTGAAAAAGTTGTACTTGGGGTAGTTGAGGAGCTTGCTCGGCCTTGCAGAGAGAGAACAGCAGACTGCAAGCAATGGCTACACTGTCTTGCTGTGACTGCCCTTCTTTTGGAGAACATAAATTCTCTTGGTTTGATGAGAGGAGTGGCCATGGACCCCAATGAAATTCTTCACTCTCTATTGCTTGCAGGGGTATGTTTATAGACCGTGATTTTGTCTTTCATAGATCTATATCGATATAAGCATACATAAAAATTCATCACCGATATCCTCTCTCTTCAATTTTTTTTTTTTTGGGTAGGGATAGGGTTGCTTTTTGTAAAATTATAACTATCAGAAGTCCTTTATCTCTTACATTGTTCTCAAAGTTAGCTGGCACCATTATGAAATGCAGGCGAAGCATGGTCACTTGGATGTCCAGAGGGCTGCTATCAGGTGTCTTGGTCTTTTTGGGTTGTTAGAGAAGAAACCTAGTGAAGTTCTAGTAAGACAGTTAAGATGTTCTTTTGTAAAGGGCCCTTCTGCGGTTACAATAATGGCTTCTAAGGCATTACTTGATCTCGGAATATGGCATGGTCCACATGAAGTTGACAAAGCCATGAACTGTAATCTCTCATCCCAACTCCGTGATCATATAATGGCTTGGACTCCTGTTGACTTGAGCAATGGAAGCCAAGATTTGGATATTGAACTGCTTGATCTGCTATATGCTGGACTTGAGAGACAAGATTGGGGTGCTTCTGCTGAAGTTGATGAGAATGAGTCAATTCAGGCCATCCTGGGAGAGGGCCTGGCTAAAATTCTTCTTTTAAGTGAAAAGTTTCCAGGAGTACAAGCTTCGACATATCATTTACTATTAGCCAAGCTCATTATCCTGTACTTTTGTAGTGAGAGTACAGAACTTCAGAGGTGGACAGCTTTTTCCCTTTGCCTGATTCTTGTGTTGTTTTATAAAAATCTAACTAGTTATGTATTGTTGACTTTGCCAGGTTGAAACAGTGTCTATCCGTTTTCTTTGAGCATTATCCATCTCTCTCTGTGAATCACAAGGTCTGAATCATTACACAAGGAGAATATAAACTTTACATTTTGCCCCTGTTTTGCCTCCATTTCTTAGAAGTCTTTTTCAACTACTTATTTTGTGGGACCCACAACATTATATATCAATTTTTCAATCACACATTTCACCAACTTTTATTGGAATCTACTAAAAATCTAATTTTTATCCAAACCAAACAGGGGCTTTATATCTTATGTACTTTTTGTTATTTGTTTATGAAGAAATTTCACTTATGAAATACATGCCCTCTGTAAATGTAGAAATGCATATCCAAGGCTTTTATGCCAGTTATGCGTTCCCTGTGGCCTGGTATCAATGGAAACGCCACAGGATCTACAATTATGGTGTCTAACATGCGTAAGCGTGCTGTTCAAGCTTCCCGCTTTATGCTGCAAATGATGCAAGTTCCTTTATATGCAAAGGAGACTGCACCAGATGAAAATGATGGTGAAAGCCTGGATAATCAGGCTGATCCTTCACTTGATTTTGAGAGTGGAGAGGAAGGACTTGCGATACGCATTGCATTAGAGGTACATATATTTATTTGACTTTTTGAAGGAAGTCACTGAAAGTTTTGGAAATACTATAGTTTGTTGGTTTTTCTAGGTTTTGTAAAGATGCAATTGCTACCATCATTCTGATTCACATAAGCATAGAGGTGCATGGTTTCGATTTACTGCTCATGCATATGCATATGTGGATTATATCGTGATCTTTCTGGTCTTTTATTTAATAAAGATATGTTTAGATTGGCCCTTGCTTCAATAATGTGTTTAAACATGTTCCATGTTTTAGGTGAGTTGTTGCCTCTTCCAATTCAGAGGCATGTGAATATTTACATTTTCTTGCAAGTGGTAATTGCTTGGTGGTAATCTAGTATTTCATTCATGGAGTAGGAACTGTAAGCCCACCCTCGAATATTAACAAAGAAGCATTGATAAACTTTGTTTTTTTCCTTTTTGTTTGTTCATAAGCTTTTTTCCTACGCTTGTTATGCTTTCCTCTTAGGATATTCAGCGAGTAAATTAGAATCATTGTGTGCCTTAGTACAATGTTCACCTAAAATCAGGGCAATAAATTGATTTGTATGCTGTTCAGCTGTAATCATAAGCTAATTTCTCTTTTTGGACAATCAAGGTGGCAAGCTTCCATGCAAAGAAGACACCAGCTGAGAAATCATATCTTTCTGCAGTTTGTAGAATACTTGTGTTGCTTCAGTTCCGGGCATCTGAACAGGAGGCAATAAAGCTTGTGCGGCAGCTCTTAAATCGTGTATCTGAATCTGTAGCTGCTGAAAAAGATCTACTAAAGGAGCTGAGGCAGATGGCTGAACGCCTGAAGGAATTAGATGGACACCCAGACCAGAAATTGTTGTCTGATCAGACTAATCAGATCCTTGGTAATGAAATTTATTTTTATATATGTTTTCTTCATGGACGTTGTTCAGTAAAATTGCTAATAGCTAAAAAAATTCCATAATCATTCAACAGCAAAAACCACTTTCTTGTTTAGGCCCTTACGAGAACCTTTTTCTAGATGAGAAGAAAAAAAGCTGTCGAGGAGCTTCGTCGTCATTTAGAATTACTTACTCTTGAATGGTTTGTTGAAACATTAATTTTAAAAAAAAATCTATTATCTTGTCTAAGTATGGAAGAGAAGGTATTCAAGTTCCCTTTTCCAGTGTCTTTTCGTTGCAATTTATAGCTGGGATAGGTTTGAGGCATTTCTGTCTTTTCTAAAAAATATTTCGTTATATTCTCCCAGATGTGAAAATTAAAATAGGCTCGTGCTTGGAACGAATAATAATCTATCTGCTAGTAGAATTAATATGTTGCTTACAATTTGTTCTCTGGCTTTCCATGTTAAATGTCGAGTTAATATGCATTCGATACTTGTTACTCTTTAAGTTGGACAATTTTGTATAGTATTACTGAGACAAAACTATTTGGAGTTATCTTCATCTCTTTTGTTGTGTTGATGAAATAGGGAGGTTGGAACTAGAGATCAACCTTGAAGAGGACAACACAATGGAAGTGCCAGAGACTCCGGCAGTACAATCAACGAGGCCAGGTCGTGCTAGAAGACGAGCAAGGGTTGAAGAAGAATCGTCATCTGATGATGAACTCTCACCCACTTCTGTGGCTCCCACGAATCCTGCTGTGATGAGTACTCGATCACAGAGGGCAAGTAAGACAGCAGCATTGACCAAAATGACTGCCAAACAAACCGTTAAAATTGATGAGAATGATGAAACTGATGATGATGATTCTGGCTCAGAGGTGACATCTGAAGATGATTCAGATGCTTTTGATTAGTTCCTTTAAGGATTTGCTGTATGTCGACCATATATTGTTTGTAACATGCTATTTTGAGGTTATCCTTTGTATGCTTCTTGTATGATCATAAAAAGTGCACTAATATCAATTCCTTCATCTCATTGGAATAGGAGCAATTGTCTTTTGACATTTTGGGAAGTTATCCGTCAAACGTTAACTAGATTGACGTGTTGAGAATGTACTTATTCAAATGGGATCATTTTAAGATTGGTTGTCCCCTAACCGATAAATTTAGTGAAAATTATCGGTAATCGTCTATGTTGTGTACATGTGATGTTTTGTGATTTGATATACTAATATTGTAGTTTTTTATTGATTTGTGCATTGAATCACAGACTTCTACATGTATGCCAAATTATCAAATAAAACTAATGTTGTAGTCATGTACAATTTTACGTCCAAATCATCAAATAAAACAAAAGGTTATTGTAGTCTTCTCGTTTGAAAAGTTTAACATTGATAGAAAGGACCAATTGTGCAGTCAGAAGTTGAAATGAGGACTTTAATGCTAAAAATAAAAGGATAGGTCCTGTTTCCATAGATATCCAATATTAAGCTATATTAGCACGATTTTTCTTCTTAAACGCGTTCCGCAATACAAATCTTCTCTCATTTTCTCACTTTGTCCCAAAAACCCCAAATCGTTTCGAAATTCATACTTTCTCCCACTATCAATGGCTTTGGAATGGGTTGTTCTAAGCTACGTCGCGGGAGCAGAGGCGATCATGGTCCTCCTTCTAACCCTCCCGGGCATCGACCCACTTCGTAAGGGACTGATCAGCGTCACTCGAAGCCTACTGAAGCCGTTCATGTCCGTCGTACCATTTTGTCTCTTCCTGTTAATGGATATTTACTGGAAGTACGAGCATCGACCCAGTTGCGAGTCCGATTCTTGCTCCCCATCTGAACATCTCCGCCACCAGAAATCCATCATGAAATCACAGCGTAATGCCCTGTTAATAGCATCTGCGTTGCTGTTTTACTGGCTTCTTTATTCCGTCACGGGCCTTGTGGTTAAGATTGAACAGTTGAATAAGCGTGTTGAGAAGCTCAAGGCCCAGGATTGATTTTGAACTCGGTTGGATGACTTGGAGATTTGGGGATCTCAGATAAGTCCATTAGTCAAAAGTTTTTTTGTTGTTAGTTGTTTTTACTAGTAAATGTTTGGCGAATAAGGACGTATTTTAGCTGGATATTATGGATGTTACTCCTTTATGTTCAAGTTATTTACAGGTTTATTACGTATATTTGGCGAGGATTCTGAAATTCTGTCTTTTCTTTGTTTCTGGCTCCTGTTTATTTCAAAAGCAGTGGATTTATTTATTTCCGTTTGAATATTATTTCTTTTTTTGTTGGCTTTGATGATATGTAAAATTGTGTGTTCACTGGTGATTTCTTGTATGATGGAATTGTAAGTTTCATTTGTATGCATGCTTTGATAGATATGATTTCTAACCCGGAAGTTTTGTTCAAAGGAAATAGTTGTAATTTGATGATGAAAACTGAAAACATTTTTGTACTGGGAGTTTGACATAAATATGGGTGGCATCTACCTAGAATAGTAAGGGATTTATGTTAGGTTCTTCAGCATTAAATACACAATTATGTTTATAGGATTTATAGGTTGTCGAAGAAGACTTTACAAAATAGTGCTGATGGTTGTAGAATTTGTGAAAAAGTTGTAGTTTTATGTTTGATACTTGGTTGAGATCCTCAGTCAGCTCGTGTTCAAATTGTGTTGTTCTTGTCAGATACATGTAGTTGGGAGAACCACTGGAAATTGAATCTGAACCTGTAATTTGAGTCAAGTCATACAAATAGGAAAAAGTTTTGGATCTAATTTGGAATCTAGGATATTAAAAGGATTACCATGCATAAGAAAAAATGTATCCATCTGTTCCTTCGAGTCAAGCCTCTTGGTCTGTCATTATACCTCGATAGGTTGAATGTATTACAATTCCCGTCCTCAACTAAAATTATAGGAATTTGTTGGGAGTTAGAATAGATTAGTTGGAAAATATAGGTTTCAAGGCTATACATAGAAGATTAGGTTTCAGATTGTTGTGTTATTTTATCAGCATATTACTTACTTTCCCATATAATCTTTTAAAGAAACCTTACTTTTCTAGAAAGTAAGCCTCGTCTTATTTTCTACAAAAGTAACCTTTAAGCACTTTGGTTGGTTTCATTTGCTTCTTAATGCCTGATCATAATTGAGTTAAATAAGAACTAAATTAAGAAAATTAACTACTAAATGAGGCAGCAAGTATAAGAAGAAAATGTAATTATAGGTTGACAATAGCTGAAGAATGAAAGCTACTTAGTAATAGTGCATTAGCGCAGCAAATATGTTAGAAAAAAAAGAAGGATACGTATGTGCACTCATAAATCACTTTGGGGTCAAATTCCTTAAAATAATTTGTCTAGAAGTATATGAAATTTAGATATTGGATCATTTCCCTATTCTTTGTCTATTAGGACATGTGCTACTTGCCCGTCTTTTGCTTGTTATGATTTTGAAGTCATAGGTTTTGGAAACCCCTCTTCTTCTCATGTGAGAAGGGAAATATTTCGTCTTTGTAGACGTGTTCGTATCACCTAATAATGCTTCTTTAAGTTTAAAAGATGCAGAGCCCTGGGAGTGAATTATATCTCAAAGCCTTGACAATCTTAATGTCATCAAAGTGCATATAAAAGTTTCCGAGAGGCTGGTCTGCTCTATTGCTATTTCCTTGTGCCTATTAGAGAAATTCAATCTCTTCAATCTTGGAATACCATCTAAATAAATTTGGCTAGAGTCAAATAGGTCGGGAAGAAAGAGTCATATCTTGTAAATTATTTCTTTT
>CAIGRP010105896.1:0-17455 GCA_903798385.1 Fraxinus cuspidata | reverse complement strand
GGTAGACAACTAGTATATATATAAAATAGTAATGCTACCGAGGCACCAGCACGGTGATAAGTTATTATTTTTATTTTAATTAATTGTAGGATGTGAATATTATCATCATCTAAATTAATGCTAAGAATCAATATTATGACATAGCATTATTTTAAGTAAAATATGCACAAATTTACCGTGTTTACCTCAAGAAAAATAGACTTTCAATATCATAAGTACGCTTCTCTTGCATACAACATCCTCCAAAAAAATTTTGTGTATGGATAGATGATCTAAATATCAATGTTACATGAATTGAAAAAGTTGTTAACACCTTCAAAATTGACAAATAAATTGTTTTATTTTTTTTATTTCATTTTACACCTACTAATGCAATCTTCGATCTTTTTCGAGTTAACTATTAGAATTTTCTAAAATATTTCCCAATAGATGTATGAAATACTCAATGTAATCTAGACCTTAAAATGTATTGAAATAAATAATAATGCTATCCTTGAGAGGTGATATAAGGGTGTCAAATGGCTTATCGGCTCAGACGATCTATGACTCGACCTAGAAAAGTCCGACAAAATTAACAAGACAACTAATGATGCCTGCAAAAGCAAGCCAAGGCAGTACGTGCAGCTTGCCTGTGTTTAAAAAAAAAATAATCATGAGTCGGCTCATCTCAAGAAGACTCGTATTGAAAGCTTAGGTCGAACCTAGATTTTTTTGTTTGAGCAATTGTTCGACTAAAGCAAAAAAATATCTGAATCATTTTTACTCAAGACGAGCCCGAGCTTCGAGTTTCAGCTCGACTCGACTAGTTAACATCCCTATTTACATAGCATCATCATATTTGTTTAATGAATAATAATATGTTGTAATTTTATTGGACAATATGACAATTACTGGTGGAATAACAACAATCCAAGTCTTACTCCATGTCCCCACCAATAGAAAAGGATTCAAGATAACCGATCAAAAAAAGAGAAGGATTCAAGATAAATACCTGTCTCAGATTCCACTATCCCTATTCCCATTTGTATCTCTTCTTCTTTATTTTCACTCTCACTCCCTATGTTTTGTTGTCTCTACCCTTGATAGTGTCACATATTTTTCTTCATACAGTTAGGTGTGTCTGCTCACCTTCTTTTGTCAGAATTCTCCTGCCATTTCCCAGCCCCTCAGTCCTCCTGACAAAAAGGACAAGAACCTTACAATAAAATCACCCGATAAAAAACCAAGAATCTATAATCAAAATCTCATTTATCACTTGTCTTTTTTTCTTTTTGTTTCTTGCTTTGTCTCCAAATGAAGGCAATCATGGCCAAGAATCCCCATGACTCTTTCTCCTTTTCTAGGAGATATTTCAACTTCAGAAAGAAAGTTGAAGATGAAGTAGATGAAATGGAAGAAATCTTGAACTTCAGTTCCACTTCGGATTACAAGGACCTGAATTTTCCAGTGCGTTCGTTATCAGCGGGTTCAATGAAAGAGCGCAAGAAAAAGAAGCAGCCACTGGTGGCATTTTCGAAAATTAGGTCTGCACTTTCAATTGGCAAGAGTCGAACATCTCTTTCATCCGGGCTGGGGACAAAGATTGTGGGCACACTTTTTGGGTATAGAAGGGGGCATGTCCATTTTGCATTTCAAGAAGATTTTAAGTTAAGCCCAGCATTTTTGGTGGAACTTGCGACTCCAACAAGCATTTTGGTTAAAGAAATGGCTTCTGGGCTTGTGAGAATTGCACTGGAGTGTGACAAAAAGGCTGAGAAAAGGGGTTTGAATATTTTAGAGGAGCCCATTTGGAGGACTTATTGTAATGGGAAGAAATGTGGATATGCAGTGAGGCGTGAGTGTGGACCAGAGGAGTGGAAAATCTTGAATTCTATTGGTCCAATTTCAATGGGTGCAGGGGTGTTGCCTGGTGCAGGGAATGGGGTGGAACAGGAGGGGGAGTTAATGTACATGAGAGCCAAGTTTGAGAGAGTTGTGGGGTCTAAAGATTCTGAAGCTTTTTACATGATGAACCCTGATGGGCATGGAGGTCCTGAACTTAGCATTTATTTGCTTAGAGTTTGAGTTAGTTATCTACAGTTCTGCTACATCCAATTTTCTGTTTTCTTAAGAGAATAATGGAGGTTGGATCATCCATGTAATTTGGGTTTATGAAATGGGAAATTTCTGGGTGAGGTGGGGGTATATCTATGTATAGGTTCAGTTTAGTCTTTTGTTTTGCTATGGAAACTAGTGATTTTGGAGAATTGTTTGTCTGTGTTAGATTTTCCGTGCCTAATTATAAATATGTCTTGAATTTTCATTTCTTGCACCATATTCTTTAGCAGGTCAATTTACTCATAATTTTAGTTTGATGACAAAAATGAATTCTCCACAAGCCTTTGCATTTAGATGTAGTCCATGTTAAGATTGATTCATAAATGAGAAAACAAAACCAACTTTTATCATAGAATTGTGAAATATCACCATACTTTACCGGCTCGATCTATAACAAATCAAGATTTCACAATTCAAACATTGGTTTTGGAAATAATGTGTTTAGTTTGGCTAATCCTACTAACCCAACCCTAGGTTTCATGCATCAAGAGTGATCATCTTCCATACAACCTGGCAAGGTCGTTACTTCTCGGCACGTGGCCTTCATTATTGAAAAGTTCACTAATGATGTGATCATATATAGGCGTTGTCTAGCACTATCCATAAGCGTGCATGCGTCAGTTGTTCGCGCTTGTTGACCTAAGAATGAGAAGAATGTTGTCTTGGATTGTGGAAACTCGAGAATCAAACCTATAGTTCATGAAAGTTGGTATCAGAGTGGGATTACACGAATGTGCATTATCAGTTGTGGTAGATCAATGAATCACACCTTTGCAGAAAAAATTTGGGCCATGAATCGTGTCGATGAGCGAGCGGAACTAATAAAGAAAACTTTGGGGATAATGGATGCGAATGGCGACATTGTGCGAATGTGCCTATGTGCTTTCTCAAGCTTGTTTCGTGGAGCGCACATTGCAAAGCACAATGATGGAGATTGTTTTGTTGTTTCGACATACTACGATAGAGGTCATCCATCCGAAGAACTAATGCTTATGGGGCACATGGTGAAGGTTAGTGTCGAAAGCGATATGCACAGAGTTATTGTGAGCAAATGCGCAATAAAACACTCTGTGGATGCCTGTCCATGAGGAATGGTGCTACTATTATATTTGTAGTGAGTGTAATGCTTGAAGCTCACTTCTGCTACGAGGGCGTAAGCGGATTCGAATGGTGGGAGAATATCATGTATCGATAGTGCTCGTCTTCCCATAGAGTGCGGTAAAGTTGGCAACAGTTAGAAATGTGGCCTTTATTATCGAAGAGTATACTAATGAAGTGATTATATATATATGTATTGTCTAGAATCCTATTCATAAGAATGAGGAAACGATTGCCTTGTTTAATAGAATCTCGAGAGCCAAACCTGCGGCCCGTGAAACTAGGGAATGCTCGACTGACTTGCAACGTGGTTAACCTTACAAAAGCATAATCTTATGCTTTGAAATCACAAGTTTCATTCTTGGAAGGCCTGTGAAGCCTTCATAGGAATTGCACTGAATTGATCTGATCTAAAAAGAACTATAACCGTACAGTATGCTTTCACATAATTTTTTTCACAGATAACATATAGCAAAATTTCATTGGTTTTCGTCAAAAAAAAAAAAGCACCATACAGGCAGCACCTATATGGTGATTGTGGGAATTATTCAAGAACTATTCGTGAGGCACATAGTTTGAGGACTATTATCTGTCAAACATTCACTACAATGTAGTCATAGACTTTCAAGAAACATTCTATATCGTCGCGGTATTTCACCCAAATCTGATAGCCAACTAATCACCAAACTCACTATTTTATAGGTTTTTAGCACACTTGCACACTCAAAACTAGATTATAATGTTGCAAAGAAGAGAAATTAAATTATTTGCCATAATTAGGTCACGGACTATAGAAAAATCGAGTAAGCTGGTAGCTCCTATTTGACATACTTTAATTTATTTATTTCTCATATTCATTTTCAACTACAATTCACACAATAAAATATTCTACATGTAAATCAAAAAAAAAATTCCTACTTTTAAACCATGCATTCTTCCAAAAAATATTATTCAAGACAATGTATTTTAAATTTGAAGGGTGTCAAACAGGGCATAAATGGATTGCCAATAATGTGAATCTTGATCGTGCCAACACGTGTTCATGAGTAGTTTGTTTCTTCAATTGGAAGTTTATAATTTTTTGGATTTTGGGGAACAATCAATTATGATAGTTTCATTATGAAATATGTTAGTGTTTTTTCTTTTGATTTTTAAAGGATGATTAAGATTAATGATCATAAAAAATAATCATCTCGTCTCCTCAATAACCAAGGTTGAGAGAGAGAGAGAGAGAGAGAGAGATGTAAACAAATAAATATTATGAATTTAGAATCTTAGATTTCATAGTAAATGAAACTTCTACACGTCAAATTTTCTCTTTTAATCAACTTGCACATTATCGAAAGCTAATATTCTGAGAAAGGGACAAAACCAAATAATTATTATAAATTTAAAAATATGTGAATGAAAATTCTACACGTCAAACTTGCTTCTATTATCTAATTGCACATGTCAAAAAACTAACACATACTTGTATTTCATGTACATTTTGAGAGACAAAATGAAGTATGCAAATAAATAATTTGAAATTAAATTTCAAGATTATGATAAAACATATCGTAAAAACTAATGCATACTTATACTTCAAAGGAGATTTTGAGAAAAATGAAGAAATTATGTGAATATTTTGATTTTAAATAACGTCGTAAATGAAACAATTACACGTCAAATTTGCTCTTATAGTCCGCTAGCACATGTTCAAAAGCTAATGAATACACATACCTGATACTTCAATTATCTCCTAATTGGTAGGGCAAACTTAGGATAAGACCACTATTTTGTTGCCTAATGCAATCAAAGTCATCCATCAATATGTCATATATATGCAAACAGTATACAGACAACCTTTGTGTCTTATGATCATATTGCCTCTTTTAGGGTCTGTTGTAAGATTAGAAAATAATTTAGCTGTATGTTTTATTTGTAAAATTCTTATTGAATTAAATATTCTAATGTATTGATGATACATTAGAAATAATACTTAATAGATTTCATCTCAAAATCAAGAATACACTTTTATGCTATATCAACAAAAAAGGAAAACAAATAAATAAATCCAGAGTCTTAGCAAGGAAATCAAAATTATGAATATGGAATGCATCATTTTTAACACATTGTCATTGGAAAAAAAAATTATGTTGAGAAATAATCAATTAATTGGTGGATCATTCAATTTTGAGGATCTACAATGAGCTTATTCACCAATTAATTGATGTATCATGTCACTATTATCTAACATAAGTAGATGATTTCTATTGTTAAAGTATTTCAAGAAATGAGATCATTTGAGAGATGTAAATCTCGTCATGTTGAATTGTTATGATCCGTTTTTAGGTAGCCATGCTTGACCACCTCTAGCACGGTAGTAGAAGTTAATTTTAAGCTATGTTGGACCAAGTTGGCATGCTTAAACTTCTTTAGGCTCAACTAGTTTCAAGCTGTATAACTTTTTTATTTCATAAATTTGTGCAATGTTTTCTTCATTAATAATAATAATAATAATAAGATTACATCAAATGGTTGATCTAAGCTGGTTCAGAAGGGCTAAAATAAATCCTGTCCAACGGTTCAAGCATGAATAACTTGACACCAAGACATCCCTAGAATATCACCCTTGGGTAGATCGGTCAGCATTTTCTTGAATACTAACGTGTGAGCACTGCTGCACGAGTATAAACATGCTGCAAATTTCAAGGGGTTTTGTTGTATAAATTATGAAGAGGAGAAATAAGGAATCAGAATTTGTTGGGTACAGCTGTGGCAAATCTGTCCATTAGTATTCACTGTTTGCACGGGCTTGCTTTGATCAAACCATTATTTTCAAAAGTTTTTTATTCTTTTGATGCACAAAAGTGCTTTACAGTCTTGTTTATTTATTCACTTAATCAAAGTTTGATTGCTACTTTACAATCCAGTCATTTTCTTCATTTATTGTTTTCAGCTAACTTTAATTTTTTTCGAACAATATTTCCTAAATGGATACACAAATATATCCCTATAAATGTGAGACTGTGTATAAATAAATATGCAATTTATTTTTGTATTGAAACAATCATTTTTTCACTATCTTTTTTATGTTATTCATTTTCTTTTTCGTTAGAAGAATAACAACTTCATTTCATTGTGTGTGATATTTTTTTTGTATTTTTTATGTTCATAGCTTGGTGGTTTAGTTTAGTTTTTTTTTTACAAGCCGAATTTCTGTTGTAGTACGTATTTGTGTAGAATTTCGAATCTTATGAAAAGAGAGAGGTGAAGTGAAACATAAGTACTATTTAAATTTACACATCATAGCCTTTACACAACATGAAAGTAAAGAACGAGTCATTATAGTGTTGAAAGCGTAATAATATCGGGTATAGGTTCATAAAAGAGTGATATGAAAGCTCAATTTTGTGACTAAGTGCTCAACGGGAACATTATACGCCTGCAATGTGAATTGTAAAATTACTCTTATTTTGAGACAGCTTGTTAACTGTAACACGGAAACAAATCGATACAGTAGAAAGTTTATAGCTTAATAATATTCGGTGTAATAACAGGGTGTGAAAGTTTTAATGTTGAATTATTCACACTATGTTGGTCCATGTTTCCTCTAAAAGAATATTTTGTCAAATTCTAACCCCCTTTTAATCTTAATGACATGTTTATTTACTTTTCAGGTCTTGCTATTATTATTATTATTATATACCCACTAATTTTGGTGAAAATTTCTTATACATAAAAAGTTCTACCTATTTAATATACATGTCAGTTCAATGATAATAAAAGTAATCCATTTTATTCCTAATTTTAGACTAGATATGGTTTTTTTTAATTCACCATTCCCAAAAAGTACATTCTTAAATATTAAATAGTACTACATAGTAGTTCAACTGTCCATGTCCCGAGTGAACAAATTTCAAACTTCAAACCAGACAAACATATTGTATTGGGAATAACCATGTACATTACTCTCAAGTCACGAGAGTAAGAAAACATTTTTCTTAATTACTTAACATGTATAATAGTTGTAAGATTCACGACTATTATTTACTTATTCATCACTCATTTTTATCAATTTATAACTTTAGCAACTAAAAAGGAAACAGGCTTAGACTATTTGTCCATATCTTTCTATTTATGGACTCAAATTTATGACTTTTTAAAATGAGAAAATTAGGTTTAACCCTATCACTAATGATCACTTTTGACAAAACAGGTCACACATAAATAACTTGAAAAATTAGATATTTGGGGGAATTAATTAATTCAGATAATTGAAACTTTTGTTTCAACGATTTGCTTTATATTTTTGGATCGGTTCTACAATTGCAACAATTTACATGTTATTTTACTTTTTCATAATGATGTAGATAGAATTTTTCACAAGTCAACACTACAGAGATCGCGAGTTAGTAGTTACACTGGATCGCATTACATTTGATATTGTGATACGTTAATGATGTCTAATACAGGCAACAACACATATTAATCAAAAAACATTTTCTACTTTCATAATTTTAATAGTCACATGAGGATGAGGTCACGGCAATTTGTCACGTGATGAATGCTTACACTTATTTAACCTCCGCAATAGAATAGCTACCATTTGAACACCACAAGATGTGACCACTGCTGTTTATCATAGATGTGAGAAGTCTCATTTACAAAAAAAAAAAAATCAAAATGGTGAATCATCTTCAACTGTGCAACACACTTTTCCAACTTTTGGTCGCAATTTAAATGTTTAGCGTATAGTCCTAAGGAACCAAGCCCCAATTTACAATTTGTTATAGTCCAGATGTCAAAGAAGGTTATGGTGTGAGAGAGTAACAAATTAGTGATATTGTAGGCATAGATTATTGTATAAAAAATAATTATAGATATAATCACATTATTACTTAATAAAACCTTAGATATTATCTTTTAATTTTTATTAATTATCTGATTTATTACCTAATTTGTGCAAATTTTACGGGGTTTTGATCTTTCTCAAAATGTTACTTTGAATGTGACAGATAATCAAATTTTCCTTTTTAAAATTTATATAGGCCCATATACGAATAGATAGAAGTATGACATTGTTCAATCCATTAAACAAATTGTTTTGGCCCAAGCACAATGGAATACGAAATCTTGTCTCTACTTCGTCCCAATTTTTGAAACCTGGAGTATTCATGTTCTATTTCTCTTAAAACCCCTCTTCAACATATAAAATTGTATTTTAGTATTTTTACTTTCAATGAAAAAAGTGTTCTTTTTCTCAAATGTATTAGAATAGAAACTTTATGTATATGTTTGCCGCTACTTATAATCGATAATCACTTTTTATCCTCCCATTTCGTGAGACTCACAAGTATTATTAATTTATTCTAAAAAAAATATTCTTGTACTCTCAAAATATGAAACTTAGTAATATATGTCACTATTGAATTGACACACACACTTTTCAAGTATTGGTATCAATTAAATAGTGAGCATCACGTATTTAATACATAAGTCAATTCTACATTAACAGTGAGTATGCGTACTCTATTTATATTTTAAATCGATTATAAATATTAGGTCTAAGTAACGACTTCAAAAAAATTTAAAAGATAAAAGGCAACCTTTAGCCGTTCAAACACACATTAGACTGTCAAAATAGGAGTTGATTGTCTTTTTCCATGCGACCATGCGTTGATTCTATGCATGAAGCTTTGAAACGGCTCATGCTTAGACAGGCTTGAACAGTGGTTTTCATACCTTTTAGAACATTGTTAAACAGGTACATTGGACTTCACTTGGGTGTTAATTTTGTATTTTGTGAAAGCTTGAAATGTATTATGTAAACTCTTGTTCTCAAATTACTTCACTCCATAATTTCTTCAAACTAATAATTAGATTGAATGATATTTACTGACATTACTGTCAATTTTATTGTAATTTTGTAAGCTTTTCTTATGGATATTTATTATTTCAAAATATATAGCTATCACAATGCCAAAAATATTCACGACGTTAAGTAGCTTTTCAATGGCCTCTCTAGCATTACTATGTATGAGTAATTTTGTTGACGAATTAATATTATTTTTTGGACTAATAAGAAATCAAAAATACATTTTAATGTCAAAAATACTAATTGCTTTTTTAATGACAATTGAAATGATATTAACTCCTTTATTCATTACACATGTCACGCCAAATATTCTATGGATAAAAGATATTTGATGCTCCAAACTCTTATTTTTCGATTAACGTGAAAAAGAGGAATGATTTTCTACCTTGCTTTTAGTTGCAATGATAGATTTTGACTTATAGGACGCTTAGGATTAGCTTATCAACACAAGTGCGCACATTCTTTTGGATATTGTACATGCTTCATGTGGTGATCTATGCACTGGCAATTTGTTCGTCAACATATAAAAAGGCCATCATGTCAAGTTGGACGTTATTTTCACTAGCAAAGTGGCAGATTGTGTAACATTAATTAACCTAAGCGACTAAATGAGTCAAAAAAATACTTGAAGGAAAAATAATACACAATAAAATGATTTTAGTGACAAATGAGTTAGAAAAATACTTTAGGGACCAACTTGAAACTTTTTCACAAACTTTAGTGTCCATTTGTGAAATTAATTATTAAGTGTTAAGATTTTATTTTAGGAAGACAAAAATGGGACAACAAATAGACCTCTGGCCGCAGGCGAAAATTTGTGTGAGACTGTTTAAAGAAATATTTTGAAAAGAAAATGAATAATACTCGCGTTTATAGAAATATCGTTTCAGGAAAATTTTTTAGGATAAACTCTTAAAACTTTGAACGTCTTACACTGAAACACAATGCATATCGTACAAAATTAACAAAACAAACACATACAACCTCCCCAAAAAAATGACAATAAAAACAACACTAGTCTTTTTTCTTGAAACACGAGAAAGGTCGGTGTAGTCGGACGGATCGAAGAAAAAATTTCTATTCACGATTGTCCACACAAAGCTGTATATACAATTTCTTTCCTTTTGAGATGCAAATTTAATTATTCGACAAGAGAGTTAATCTGTTCATTCTCTCTTGCAACATAGTTGATCCCAAATATGACTTTATCAAATTTAATTTTGAAAAAATCCTCTCTACAAAAGCAATTGAAACTGGAATTGTTACCATTACTGTATAAGCAATATACGCATTTGGAAAATAATAGACTCTTTTTATGTAAATAGTCAGATTCGAACATGTATTGTATGTTATTCTGAAATACTTTATAAGTAATGTAAAAGTAATTTTTTATACCAATTTGTTGGGAGTATTTGATGAGTATCAACCGAACTAGAAAAAATAAAATTTAGGATATAAATTTAAGAGAAAAACTTGTACTCTCAAAACTCAACTTCTATGATTCAAATATTTTGTGATGATAAAATACTACAAAAAAATAACATTTTTATACTACATTCGATATATAAGAATCGATTGATAATACATAAATTTAAACACCCATTAATTAAAATTCATAGATACATGAATGAAATAAATTCATCTATAATAACTCTAGATTCATGTAGATCAAGATTTATTAAGTTTAGATTAATGTGAATATTAATTAATTGAAAATTAATAACACGAAATTTATACATGACAAGGACTTTGTAATATTTATTATATATTGAAAAATGAAAAGTAAAGTATTATTGAAATAATTGAATAGTAGAATGTGATATTTAATATATTGTGGATAAATAATTTCTATTGGAATATTTTTTCTGTGTTGAAAAAAATTCCCTTAAAACACTTTTACTCTAAAAATAAATTTAAAATTAAATCATCTATGAAAACTGTTAAAATTTGGGCGTGACTCGAATCCTTGTTTGAAGTATTGAAGAATTATAATTGAAGTGCACGTCAAGAAGAATTCAGTTTGAAATGTTATTGGAGTCGTATGTCAAATTGAAGTTCTATTTTGGAAGCCCATTGTAAGTTGTAATTTGTTTTGGACTCGATTTTTGGTATCCTATTTCATTAATAATTCTACTATGAGGGTTTAGACATCCCCTAAATATTCCCTATAAATATTAGACTCTTCTATAAAATTTTATAAATGTGAGAAAATAGATTACTAGAATTATAAGTTCCATTGTAATTTTCTCTCTTCTCCATTATTTTTGAGTCAATAAAATCTCTTAATTTCTCTGCCATATTTCTTGTCTTTATTATTCTTTTACTTGATCAAATACTTTATTATTGTGTCATATAACTTCAATATCTCAATCCGGTGGTTGGTTTCACAACAAGTGGTATCAGAGCAATACTAGTATCTCGTTTGTTTTGCAACAAGTGGTATCACAGCTTAGGTTCAACAATTTCGCAGAACGCAATGTTTGATTTGTTCGTGATGACTTTCATTAAGTATGACATTTTATTTTTGGATCGGAGTGCTAGATTGTCGCTATGGCAAATTAAGATGCGTGCATTACTCGCACAACTGGATTTAGATGATGAGTTGTTGGGAATTGACAATATGTCCACAACTTTGACCGCGGAGGAGAAATTACGGAATGATAATAAGGTAGTTTCTCACATTCATCTTCATCTATCAAATATTATTCTTCAGGACATTTTTGAAGGAGAATTCAGCAACTGCTTTATGGTTGAAGTTGGAGCAATTGTGTATAAATAAAAGTCTGACAAGCAAGTTGAACTTCAAGCAGCGTTTATACTCTCATCGAATGGCAGAAGGAGGATTATTGGAAGATCACCTGAATGTATTTAAAGAGACCGTCGCTGATTTGGAAACTTTGGAAGTAGAGTATAATGAAAAAGATTTGGCCTTGATCCTATTATGCTATTTTCCCGCTTCGTTTTCTTCATTTAGAGACACGATTTTGTATAGTCATGATACTCTCACTATAGAGGGGGTGTATGATGCTTTGTATTCAAAAGAGAAGATGAAACATTTAGTTTCTGAGATCAGAGATGGATGAGGTCCAATTGCTCTTGATGGTTCTGGAAGGGGTAGATCAAAGTCTAAGTTCAGTAATCAGATTTGTAACTACTTCAAGAACAAGGGTCGCATGAAGAAGGATAACTACAAATTGCAGAATAAAGAAAGGATGGCAGCATGTAGATATTCAGATACTTCAGGCGAAACAGATCTCGCAGATAATGTTTTAAGTGATGGAGATCTCTTATCTATTTCTAACACTGAGTCTAAACCGAAAGACGATTGAATTCTTGATCCAGCGTGTGTGTTTCATATGTGTGTGTTTCATATGTGTCCTAATAAGGACTTGTTTGCAATATATGAAACTGTTTCCAAAGGTGTCGTGGTTATGGAAAACAACGTACATTCTCGGGTTGTTGAAATTGTATGAGTTCTTTGGTGGAGGTGGAGTTTTGAAAGTTTGTAAGGGTGCCCAGGTTGTATTGGAAGGACAGAAAAGGTCTCGGCTATACTATTGCAGTGTCGTGCAGAACCTAGAAGAGTCAATCAACACATGTTCAGTACCGTGGTGGACATTCAGTTTGATACAATACCTTTAGGAGCTCGTAAATGGTCGAAGAGATATAGAAAATACCGCTTTGCCACCATCACCTGCGGTGTCATTGTATTCAATCGCTAGGGATGGACTCAGTGGAAAAGGGTATGTTGATGTTGATTTTGTTGAGCATGCTTTAAGTGGAATAGAAGGTGTATAATCTAGCAATGTGTCTTCTATAAAAACATCTGGTATTGATTCTACTTTGGGGTGTGTGACAGCTCATTTTGGTAAATTATAAAATCATTACAATTTTTTTTTTAGAATGTGAGATAATTTTACAAGAGTAGTGATTGAATTAATTGAAAGAGGTGGAGTATTGTGTTTTGTTGGAAAAATTAATTTTGGTAATTGTTGAAAAGTTTGTTCATTCCTTGGTGGAATTCGTGTCAAAGTGGAGATTGTTAGAATTTTGGTGTGACTCGAATTCCTTATTTGAAGTATTGAAAAATTCTAAATGAAATGCACGTCAAGAAAAATTTAATTTGGAATGCTATTGGAGTCCTATGTCAAGTTAAAGTTCTATTTTGGAAGCCCATTGAGAGTTGTAATTTGTTTTGGACTCGATTTTTGGTATCCTACTCCATCAACATATCTACTAGGAGGGTTTAGACATTCCTTACATATTCCCTTTAAATATTAGACTCTTCTGTAAAATTTTATAAATGTGAGAAAATAGATTAACGAAATTATAGTATACATTGTAATTTTCTCTCTTATCCATTATTCTTGAGTCAATAAAATCTATTAATTCCTCTGCCATCTTTCTTGTCTTTATTATTATTTTGCCTAATCAAATACTTTATTATTGTATCATATAACTTCAACATCTCAATTCGGTGGTTGGTTTCACAACAATAACCCATCATGTTTTAAATTTAAGATTCAAACGGTTCCTTTCCCAAACATCTTCCTCAAATTGTTTGCTTTGATTGCATGTTAAATGGATATAGTTGAGGGTTTTATTGATTTCGTTGCAAGAAGAAGAGGAAGAGACGGTCTTCAAAGTTAGCGATTACAGTAGAAAAAAAAAATGAAATGATTCTTGAAACTAAAAAAAACGATGTGTACTAAACGTCTTCAAATTGATTCATTTAAAAACAAATGTAAGATAATACCATTTGTACATTCATTTCTTACATTATGGATGACATTTGCAGTATTGTCAAAATATGAGTGGTTATTATTATTTTTTTTTTAACAGTGAAATTGAATGATGTTATGTGTGAGAGTGCAAATAATGATGGACAACAAGTATGATTGAAAAAAAATGTGGAGGCTTTATTGGGTTGGGTTGTTGTTGGTTTCTTGGGCTTGGGCTATATTTTTCCTTTTTCTTATACACGTGTGTTTGATCCACATTAATTTGGAAAAATATATTTTGGAATAGTAGATTGATAGAGAATGTGTGGTTGATAAAAAAGAAAAAGTTATTGATGTGATGAAAAATATTATTTTATTGAAGAATTTGTGGTTGAAAATGAGTAGAACAATGAGAATGAAAATTTTAATGTAGAACAAACAGGGGCCAAATAAAATTAGGTACTAAAAAAATAAAAGTAATTTTAAATAATTGGTGGCCTGTCAGGCGATCGCCTAAGTTGCCTAATACCTTGAATCGGCTCAGCTTGCATCTTGTATAAGCACATTTCATGGTATAAATATAATATAATAGTTTCAACATCGGATATTAGAGGATTGGAATAGAATTGGTCGTCCATGTAAATCTGTCTCATATAATGGCAGCATTATTATTGAAGAGGAAGAACCACATGGAAATTAACACAATCTATAGTGGTTACTGAGGATCTCAAAATATGGATGTTTCAATAAATGTAGTAATAAATAATGAAAAATAATTCATAAATTTTAATGTGTATAGTTACGAACCTTTCAAGTAATTAAAATATAATATAATTATTAAAAATTGTGGTGTGAATATATTTAGCTTTTAACTTTTTATTAGAAACAAGTATCTAAGTTTCGCTGTCGCTTTTGTTGTTTAAAATTTCCAAAAATTATTGAATATTACTAATCACATAATCCAGGCCAACTCTTGTAATCAAATATTAACTGGACGCTATATAATCCATAAACTAAATGCTGACAAAGAAACTAAAACATACACATATTTGATCAAATCTTCATCTATTCTATCCTTTACAATTTGCTTACGACAAGCAATAGATATTTCTATACAGTACTACATAAACCAAGAACCAAAAATAAATAAAACTTAGATCGCTTCATGAGGCTACCATGTATCTATTATATCAAAATTCTTCAAAACCACAAAAAATACAAATATAAATAGAAGTATTGCCAATTTGGTGAAGATGAATTCTACATTTCAGTTTAAGGAGAAGAGTTCACTACTTTGTTGTGCCTGTTGGATGGACCAGAAGGAGGGACAATGTCCCCTTTAGGGAGTCTAGTGAAAATCAAGCCATTATGTGGTAACCTACCCTTTTCTTGATGATACTTAAAAACCATCTTTGAAACATCACCCTCAATCGTTTTTCTCTCTGGTCGAACTGCGGTGCAAGAATTAACGAGAAGAACACCGATAAAAATTACAAAAATAACCCACCACGAGCTACATAGATTTTTCGACATGAATGAGTTTTCTTTTGCTTTTTCTTTGTAAGGTGTTTTTGAAGAGAAGTTTATAACTTTCTTGAGGATGAAGAAGATATTTATATATATATATACATACATAATAAATATTTAGGGAGAATGGGATGTGAAAAGTTGACAAAGATGATATAGGTAATACATTGCACGCAATTAATGTTGAATTATTTATTTAAATGTCAAACGGTTTGCCAAATTCTAGTGGAAGGCTATTGGATGCAGGCTCATGTTTTCTTCACTAATTGTTTAATTAGGATTTAAGAAGCATAATTTCTTGTACGTATGTGAAAATACGTCGCAAAGATTGCATTTTTGGGAGTTTGAAAAGAATGGTACTGGTGGAATTTGTGAGAATCATTTGACACGTTGTGTACTTACAACATGTATATCTATTTATAGGGTATATTAAGTAGTAACCCTACTCACGAAATTGTAGCATTCTACTTTTACTTAATTCACAAAAGTCAGAAATAACCGATATTTCATGTTTAACGGAAGCACTCTTTGTAGAAGTGGTCATTATTTCAAATTAAAAATAAGAAAAATGGTTTGAAAGACTCGTCCAAACATTTTTCATGTATTTCAAGTTTATCTCGTACAATTTTATCTAATTTGAGGTAGAAAAGAATGCATAATACCATTAGCATCCAATATCATATCTTTACTAGGCAAGTGCCCATTATATATTGGGGGAAGAGATGAGTTTACATTTGAGTAATGGTAGTTAGGTTAACAAGAAATTAAGCTTCAATTAAATAATAACTAATGTTTATTTATGAAGTAGCACAATAAAATTAGCTCAAAACTTTGTCTCTAATTTATGATACAAAGTTCCCTTAATTTTTGTTAGCACTTAATGCTTAGACATGAATGGTTGTTTTGGTTTGAAAAGTGAATTAGGGTATTAATGATTTATCAATAATGAATTACCTAATTTGAAGGGATCTTTTGCGTGTGAAGCCACCATAAAAACCAAACTTCTTAGGGCCTACTAATTTTTGATTTCATCAAATCCGATAGTGACTGACATCTGAATTTTTTGCATAATTTTGGTATTAATCACTTTAGATTGTTAATAATGACATCAATCAAAGTATTGAGACTTAACATCTATCCTGAAAAGGTCAATTTATAAATATACTAAATTCCCTTGGAAGCCTATATTATTTACTTGCTTAGCCAATGCAAAAATTTTGTTCATATTTTCTCAACACCCTTACTCCAAAAAAGTATTACATCATGTCTACCCTGCAACAAAGAAGGTTTCGCACTCCATCGAGATCATGCCAAGCCCTGTGTTCACGTAGATACTCCACCACCTCCAGAGTTGACCTCACGGGATCTCGTGCCATAGCGACTTGCCTATACTTTCATTCCAAAAGGTTAATACTCAACATCATCCTCATGTCTAGTCGATATGGAACTTTTTTACAACTTTCCGACACAAAGTTCTAATCCAAATTAAGTAATTATAAACATTCAAATATATATTTATCATAATTGATCCCAAACCCTATGAAAATTTCAAGTTGCAGGATCTTAATTGTCAGAGTAATAATTTGTCACATATAAATAGTTATAACCAAAATATTCTTAAATATTTAGGTATTGAAGCAAACAAGATATAAAAATGGACACCTCACGAACTTGGAATGTTGAATAAGTGGGGATTATTAACCAATTCAGAAAGAAAGATTATTTTGTTCCAAAAGTCAACTTCGAACAAAAATGGGAAATATTGTATATAAATGATGAGACAGATTATTAAGATGGTAACGTACGAACTTCAACAAAAACCAATGACTAAAAGAATTGGGTAGTTGAGAAAAGGTTCATGGACGGTGATACAAATTCTTAGGTCATTGTGATCGATAAAATTGACGGTGAAGAAAAAGAATACATTGTATTTTGATGTATTATACTTGACCATTTATACAAATATATTATCGTTTAATATAGACTTTGATGCAGCGAAAGTAGTGGAAAAAGAATAAGGGTAAATAGCACAAAACATCCCTACCTTTCAATGTCATTGTGCAAAACGTCCTTACCTTTCATTTTTTGGCATTTTCACCCCTACCTTCCACTTTTCATTGCGCAAAAGGTCCTTTTTATCAAAATTTTCAAT
>CAIGRP010105889.1:0-27640 GCA_903798385.1 Fraxinus cuspidata | reverse complement strand
TTACTGCAAAAAAAAAAAAAAAACCCTTCAAAGCCCGCTCAAACTCGAGCCGAAAGTTTAGGTCGAGCCTCATTTTTTTGGCCAAGCTTTTGTTCGGCTCGGGCCCAAAAAAGCTCGGACATGTTTTGCTCGAGCTCTTCGAGTTTCGGCTTGTGGCTCGGCTCAAGCTCGGCTCGTTGACATGGCTACACCCCCTAAGCATGCTTTTATCTTATGGCTTGATGCCAAGTCCAAATTGCTTACTAAGGATAGACTTAAAACACTTGGAGATTGACCAAACTTGCAATTTTTGTGAATTGGAATTGAGACGGAACAACACATTTTCTTCACATGTCAATTTAGTGCCTCCGTTTAGGAAAAAGGTTCATGCGTGGCTTGGCATTAGAAGATCTATATCTACATTACCGAGTGCATTGAAGTAGACTAAAAAGGATGCACGTTGGACATCTTGACAAAGTAAGGCTAAGATAATTGCTCTTGCTACACCGTTTACCACTTATGGATGACCCACAACATGAAAATATTTGATGATCCTAGAGCGCAAGTTGATAGTATTGTTACACGAAATAAAACACACATATACAAAGTCTTGTTTTCTTTGTATCCGTATGATGTAATTCATTTTGAGTCTTTGACACTAGGTCGTTTGATCGTAGTCGTTTGTACATTTCTCATATGTTTACCCGGGTATGCCTGATATTTTTGTATTGTTCTTGATCCTTGATTGACTAGGTATGCCCGTATACCTATATTGGTACTTAATCTCAACCCGGGGATGTCTGGTGTACTTGTACATGATTCTTGATCAATATATTTCACATTTACCGATAAAAAAATTAGTATCGACAAATCAAGGCCGTGGGATAGTCTGTATTTGAAAGTCATCCACGGATGACCTAATCCTGAAAGAAATGACTAATGACTAGCTAATGTCAAAACTAATTGTCGAAAAAAAAAATTCCGGTGTATGTAGCACCACGGTTGCTAAGTACTAGTTATGTGATGGTAAACTCCGCTACCATATTATCCAATAAGTTGAAATGCATTTTCATTCATTGAACAGGGTACCAACTGCCATGTAGACAGTGGTGCAGTGTTACATTATTCAAAATTTAATTGGCAGCTAGTGTGAGTGTTTGCTGAATTGAACAAATTAATTGATCAGGTGTCACCCTACAAGCACACAAGTTATAAGAGGAAAAAATTATGCAACAAACCACACGAGAAGATGCATTTGCAGGTCCACATTGCCGTACCAATGGTCAAAAAAGCATACGAAACGCCATTGCCAAAAAAAACTCATAAAATATGGGCAGATTCATTGATTAGTCAATCTGTTAAAATCTTAAACGGTACAAACTACAAAATATGTTGCAAAAAATAAAACTACATTTTACCTAATCACAAAAAAGTAGACTAGTAAGTCCAAAAGAAAGCTCCATGATCAGCATTACTTTGTTCATATAATCTTCCTATCATATTCATGGACCTCTCTCTCCTCTTCAATCGTAATTTCATTTGTTTTTATTATTTTTCTGTTTTGCCATTTATGGGATTTACTGTGCATTCAGATTCAAGGAACTTGTTCCTGCAAAACTCTTACCTTTTTCTGCATAAACTATGGGCAAATTGGAGAGAGACATTAATGACAAACCATTCTTAGCAGTAGCTACACTATTCAATAATGTCCTTTAGTTATATGTATCTGTCTGTAACTTAAGCAACTCCCAAGACTAAGAATTCCTCTCAAGTGGCTCCCACTCCAAGAAAATCAATGAACGCCAAGTTGCACTTCTGTAATTTTCCATTCTCATTACAGAGATTGGCCCTGTTATTTGCTACTGATTCAGATTCTGTGACTTTAGAATTTGAAGTTAAATCTGAAATTTTTAATATGAATGAACTGATCCACTTTCCACCATTTTCTTCTTCCTTTGATCCTAAAGCAGAAAGAAAAAAATATAAGCTGAAAAAGATTGAATTTTTGAAGGACAGAATGATAATCACGTATATGAGACTCCAGTAGATTAGTACTAGAAATTGTTGATGCCCTGGATGCATTGCTTATTTGGAGATCAGTCAAGGAAAATCCCTTAGGTTCGACTGTTCTTCCTCTCGAAATACTGTTTTGCTCTCTGTATTTTCTTGCCATTATCACATGCCAATGGTTCTTGACTGCATTATCAGTCCTTCCTTGGTATAACTTAGCCAGCAGGGACCATTTGTTGCCATAGATTCTATGTGCAACCAAAAGTGTTTCTTCTTCTTAAGTGATTGCCATGGATTCTATGTGCAACCAAAAGTGTTTCTTCTTCTTAAGTGAAAGCCATTCTCTTAATCCATGGATCCAACTGGTTAAACCATCTCAATCTGCAACTTTTCCCTAAAATAATCAATAAACAAATGAGTATATAGACAATGGAATGACTTGTTTAATGATTAATAAAGAAGAAAAAATTGAAATCTTAAAATTTTGGTTTTACCTGATCTGCCTTCATCTTTGTCAGCAATGAGATTCCAGTTCTGAGGACCAAACTGGACAACAAGTTCTTTGAGTTTAACATCTTCAAGAGGTCTCCAATTGCCTCTGGCACACAGTTTTGTGTGTGAACTTTTCTTCTCAACTTGCTCATCCTCAGTCATATCTTTTTTCCTCTTGTTTACTCTTCCCTCTTCCCTTTCCTGAATTTGCTCCATTGGTGCATTCAAATATTGAAACTTCATTCCACCACCCTTAGTGATCTCTTTCTCCTGATGAAAGTGCACGGAAGGTGGGGCTATAAAGGTCATTTCTTGAGGAATCCCATTGGACACACTGTTGGGATTAGAAGAAAATTGCAGGTTCATTCTGAGAGAGTTCTGAGAAAAAACATTGATTAGCAAGAAAATGAGTTCTCACTCATCACTTTCCCTACTTAAAAAGGACAAAAAATAATTAAACTAAATCACGCTTTTTTCCTGAAAGAGAAAAATTAGAAAGTTTCGCGGTACATGAAAGAGAAAAGGGAAAATTGCAGCCAATATACCAAACTTTTTATTTAGTTACAGATTTTGTCCAAACCTTTCATTTGTGCTACCTGAGGTACCAAACCTTTAAACAAACTGCAAGTCCAGTCCAAATTGACAGTTTATGTCTATTTGACTGCCAAAATCATTAGTTAACCCCAGAAATGAAAAAATTAATAATTTTCCCCTAATAGACAAAGAAGATCCGGGCATTATACACTTCATTTTCTATTATTGTACTCCACTGTTCATTTTCCCTCCATATTCATCATTATTAATATCATTCTTTCTCCCATAGTTAGTCGGAAAAAATTAGCACGTAGATGGAGATGAATGTATGCAGATAGTTTCTCAGCGCAGAAGAAGATTTCTTACTTGTCCTTGAAGTCAAGATCTAGGTAAACATACTTTTTTTTTTTTTTTTTTTGTGGTGTGACCCTCCTATGTGTGAGAGATTTAGGGAGCTGATTTCAGGTCTATTATGGGCTAGGAGGGAAATTGAAGCTTAAATCAGCACCCTCCAAGCAATAAAACCAAATGCGTGGAAGACTTGGCTATTCGGCTTTGTCAGTGGAGTGTTTGTAAAATGAGTTTGTACCTAGGTATGTATGATAGGTTCCTGGGATGAGAGTTTATAGCTTCAAAAATTTAGGTTTAGGGTTTAGGCGTTGGAGGTTTTGTGTTATATATTGTGAAATGTAGGTGTAAGATGTTGTTGTTTTGTACCTTCTTCCTTGAAATGAATTACCCTTCTTTTAATGAAAAATTAAAGATTAGATCACACTCGAAACGTTTTGTAGGTGGTGCAGCAAAGATACCAAACATTTGCTGTGAATCACAGCATAGGTAACAAGCACTTTGTAATAGTTGCATTGAAAATACTTGTGTGAGAGATTTAGGGAGCTGATTTCAGGTCTATTATGGGCTAGGAGGGAAATTGAAGCTTAAATCAGCACCCTCCAAGCAATAAAACCAAATGCGTGGAAGACTTGGCTATTCGGCTTTGTGAGTGGAGTGTTTGTAAAATGGGTTTGTACCTAGGTATGTATGATAGGTTTCTGGGATGAGAGTTTATAGCTTCAAAAATTTAGGTTTAGGGTTTAGGCGTTGGAGGTTTTGTGTTATATATTGTGAAATGTAGGTGTAAGATGTTGTTGTTTTGTACCTTCTTCCTTGAAATGAAGTACCCCGTTCTGTATTATTGTTTGTAGTGACTTTCACATTTTTATTTTACCCTTCTTTTAACGAAAAATTAAAGATTAGATCACACTCGAAACGTTTTGTAGGTGGTGCAGCAAAGATACCAAACATTTGCTGTGAATCACAGCATAGGTAACAAGCATTTTGTAATAGTTGCATTGAAAATACCAAACCTTTAATAATAATTGCATGAATAGTACCAAACATTTTGTAAGATATGCTTAAAAAGTAACAAAGTTTTTACGTAGTTCTTAATTTCCTACACCTGATATTCGATTAATACAATTTGAAAACCTGATGTAAACATAGTATAATGTAAGGAATTCAACTTCAACAGTCCTGAACAACATATGTGACTATTCCATTTGAAATTACAGGCCACTTTACAAAATCACAACATTTGTTGCATATATTTTAATTCCACATTTCAAAAAATAAAGTATTTGCAAAATAATTGAAGCTTACTTTACAAAATTACAATACTCAGAAAAAAAGTTCACTTTCCAACAAAACTATAAAGAAGAAAATACATCTTGTTGAAGATTTGGATCTTTGATTCTTGGACTTCTTCATCTATGACTATGAAGTTATTGTTGAAGGTGTTTTTCTCTTCCCCTTTGATGCACTTGATTGTATATGTTGTTGAGACTTTGGTTGTGCGCATGGTTGTGATTCTTGTTGTGAACTATCTTCATATGGCGGTGGTGATTTTTGCTGTGAACTAGTTTCACATCTACATGCATTCATTTTTATCTATGTACTGATTTTTCTGACTAACTGGATAGAAAAATGATATTAATAGTGATGAAAATGGAGGAAAAATGAACTGGGAAGTGCAATAATAGAAAGGAAAAGTGCGTAATGCTTAAATTGCCCTTGTCTATTTGAGGAAATTATTAAACTTTTTCATTTATGGGGTCAACTAACGATTTTGACATTCAAATAACGGAAACCGTCAATTTAGATAGGACATGTAATTTTTTTAAAAGTTTGGTGCCTCATGTTGCATAAATAAAAAGTTTGGACAAAGTTTGTAACTAAATGAAAGGTTTGGTACTTTGGGTACAATTTTCCCAAGAGAAAATGGAGATACATGATGATGATGATGATGCCATAACTCTCTCACGCGCGTTATGCCCTTGGTTTGTCTATATCCAAGAAATGGGTGCCTTCTTCTCAGGGTCAAGGATCCCCAACCCACCATCGGTTCGTAGGTTAGTCCAGTTTCATCTTGATGACCCCGACCTTGTAAGGGTCTACCTTGAGGTTCACTTTCCACTTGGCAAGGAGTCCTACTCCGTCGTGTCTCCTATATTTAGACTTTAATAAGATTTCTAAGGTCATCATGTGTCCAATCCTTTATGGTCTATTTTTTGTTATCTCACTAGTGTTTCAATCATTGTAGGACTACACATCTTATGCTCACTATATATACTTGTGCCTAATTCACTGTTCATGTTTTATTTTTTTAATTATTGCTCACTTTATAGCCTCACGCTTATATTTTTCAACCCCTACTTTCTAACTTAATAATTGAAGGGGCTATGGGAACAATTCCTTTAGCCTTCTTTACAATTGTTCAAAGGTACTATTCATACTCATTCATAGTGTTATCTAGCTGTCCCTGGTATGATTTCTTGTAGCAGCATTGATGTTGTTCATGGAAAGCACTACTGAATATAATGGTAAACACGAACAAGACGTCATACTTTTGGGCCCTCCATTGCAGAACCCTTCTCTTGCTTTTAATCACTATGAGGAGGATCCCCTAACAGATCCACTTTGGTACGCTTAGAAATACCCTCTAGTTTAGACATTAGGAACTAATTTTCCCAAGGAATACCCTCAATAACGAGTTTTAGTCAATCTGGATGGGGGGAATGACTCACCTATACTATGTGAGCTCTTTATGTTCTTGTCCCTTTTGCCTTATTTATGGTTCGTCGGATATGAGCTCGCGGAATTGATTCTCTGATTTAAGAAATAATCCTTGCAGTTTGATTTTATTATTCATATTAAATTTAGGACTTATAATATTTTTATTGTTTGAGTACATGTCTTTGATGGGACATTCTATGATTGTAGCAATTTTTACCTGAGCTATAAGGCTTTGTTTTGCATTTCAAGGTTAGTTGTATGTGCACATTTAATGGGCATGTCAAAGACATGTAATCGTGTCCGTTTCTTTTAGAATTCTTAATCGATGACCTTTAGTATTAGATGGTCGTGATTGCTAGATAATTTAGATGGCTACGATTGGTTTAAGTACGTAACTCGGTGGCTCACGCTCCCTATTAAATACTGTAAATGCGTTCTTCCCATTTGTGGGTTCCTTTCTGCTTCTTCTACATTACTCTTTGTTTATTTGTATTTTAAACCATTTTTTGGCGATTCTATCTTTCACTTCGGAAATTTCTTCGCAATTTACCTCTATATTGCTCTTGTAAGTATTTTGTCAAAATGTCTTTCTAGTGTGAATCCCAGAATATGTCATATAAATCAAAATTAGAAAGCTCTAAACTTAGGGATACCTCTCCTAATATACCCTCCTTTTTCAAGGGATCCCAACGTGTTGAGGTGTAGCTTCATTCTGTAATGAATCCATCCAGTTCTGGGGTCGTGAATAGAGGCGGACACAGGAAATGGCTTGGGGGGTCACATGACCCTATAACTTTGGGGCCAATTTTTTTCTATGTTTTTGTCTCAATTTTCGAATTTATTATGGGATACCAAACAAAGTCAAAATATTTCATTCTTGATATCATTTCGAAGTGCGGCCTAATTTTCTATTTCGTTAATGGCACAAGTAACGGTCAACCGTAGCAAATGTCATGGCTTTTCAAAGTAAGTCATTTCAAACTAGTATTTCGAGAATTTCGATAACGTGCTAACTTTAAAAATTCTCCGATGCTCGTATGCTAGTCAAATCTACAAATCTCCCATGTCATAGACATATCGAATAGTTCAAACAAATATAAAAAATAGTTAAAGATGTATCAAACGTATGCCTTAAAAAAAGGGCTAACTATTCTTTTTTTTTTTTTAATTTCAGTTTTTATTATTTTTGCAGTAAAAATTTCTCAATATAGTTTACATCATTTTATTAGAAAGTTTTACATGGGATATGACATTAAAAATTTTCGAACTTTACATCCGAAAAACTCACACTCCATGTAAATTTCAGAATGTAAAATTACATAGGATATGATTTTTTTTATGCCTTGATTTTACGGCGAGTTTAGTAAGTGTTTTTCCTTCACTTATTTTTTGCTTTTTAAATTAAAAGTTGTTTTATTTGATTATGTTGGTGCAGAGAAACAACCTGCTCCCTTTGCAGTCAATCTCTTAATGAACTCTGTGCTTTGATGCACATTGTTTTTAATTTAAGTTCTGAGACTCATGAAACTGAGGGGCTGTTCCACCCCTCCAATCCAAAATTTCACGACATTGGTATCCAGGTTACTATAAGTAAATTTATGTACTAGCTTATTTATTTCAAAAAAAATTTCTTATCTTCGAATAATATCTGAATTTTTTGTGTTTCTTTTGTAGTGTGAACTAACTTTAGTGCCACTCCTTCGACAGCCTTTAAGCGTCAAAAACTTCTACGAGGCCCTAGTGGATTTGATTGGGCCAGCCCAATAGCTAAAAGTATTATCAAGTCTGGGTAATATGTTGGTGGGCTGAAGCATCACTAGACTCAAGCCCGAGCCCAAGCAAAAAGTTGCTAATTTTATTGGCAAGGCATAAAACCCCAAACCTTATTATATTTTAGTTCTTCAAAAAAAAAAAAAAAAAATAGAGTAATGGTCATTTTTGTTTATTTATTTATTTTGTTTTAAGTGGCGAGTTGTTATTCAGTTGTGTTCTAAAACGCGTAAAAATATATCATTTAGGAGCATTTAGGCATGAGGCATTTTCAAAACATTCCCATATGGACAAGGCTTGAAAAAGGAGATTTAACTCCTCTTATGATCGTTTATTGCAAGCTAGGCGGGCCAAGATGCACAATATTAAATTATTATTATTATTTTTTCAATATCTTTTTGTGTCGGAATACTATCGTGGTACCAAAAATTTCTAGAGGCATACTATTAGAAAAACTTCCTTAACCAATTAGGTATCAAGAAAATAATGGTAGCAACTGCAATAGGAGCCGAATATGCAATTCTCTTATTCGTATTAACTTTTACTATAGGAGGAATGTTTTTATACAACGATAAGGATTTAATAACTATCTCTGTATTTGGACCTAAAGGTTAAAAGGCCTAGGCGCTTAAGTGTGAGAAATTTCTTGGGCCCATTTACTTGAGAAGGATAATGTGCTTTCAATTTTCAATTGTCTAGTTACAGAAATTAGAAAGTAGTTACAGAATTTATGATTTTAGTATTTTAGTATAATTTTATTTATTTATTCAATGATCACGAAATAATAATAATATTAAAAATAAAAAATTACATTTTTACACTTAGGTTCGTAAGGCTTGACCTTGCCTCCTCATCCCAATTTTTGCCTTTTTAGAACACTAGTATTTGCACATCAATGAAAACTCCAAATTGTGTTTGGCACGCTGGGATAATGAAAATCGAACACGATTAAAGTAGACAGACTGCGAGAAAATTTATGAATCTTGTCTGATTTAACGGACCAAATATGTCATATATAAGTATAATATAATTTAATTCTATCTTTCATTGGCACCATCTTTGAGTTATATAAGAGTCACTTGATTTTGGTAGAACCACATAGATCAAATTATTATTTCTTTTATGTCACATAATGGTGCATGCATGAACATTTTCTTCGCTGAAACTGTAGGTGATCTTATCATCGATGGTAGTGGGAAAGGGAAGGGTGGGGAAGTATCCATGAATGCTCTCATTTTGTCCATGCATGTAATAATTATAGGAAGAACTGAAATTCGATTCTTCCAAATACTGAGCTGCGTAGGGATAGTATTCATCATCATATGGAAATGGCCAAAACTCAGCTTTTCTGCCACTTCTTCTCACTTGTTTAAGAACCCTCCTTTTGTCCAAATACCCACTTACTGTCACCTTCTGCTTGTCCATGTCTATCTCCAAGCTATCCACACCTGCAACCATTTTTCAGTTTAATTGAAAGGAACACAATCATTTGCTCGGCCCTTGTTTGATTCTGATTATTTTCAAAGTACATTTATTACTCTCTTATTTTCAACCACACATTCATAATATTATTTACAAATCCAAAAATTTTCCTTATTTTTTAACCACGCATTCTCCATCAAAGTATTATTCTAAAATACATTATTTTCAAAAAATGGGGCACAAACATGCTCTCATATACTAAGCAACGCTTATACCGACACGCTAATACATGATTTTTTCAAAAAGTAGAACGCGAACGCATCGGAGATACATGGTTTAAATGCTTCAATCAAATTCATAAATAATTTCTATATGTACATAATTTTTAATATAGAAAGCTACATAGCATGTTGGACACTTGATCGAGAATGTCTCTTAAGTATCTCTCCAGTGTTCAGTAATTTTGAAAAATATACAAAAAATGGGACTTGGATACATGAACTTGTTGGATACATGTCTTTGAGTCCAACTAGTGTCATAGTCCAACATGGACACGACATTCTAATAGGATTGTCAGTAAGTTGACATATAAGTGTTGGTTAAAATAGAAGTGGCACACCAGGGCCAGACTCAGGTGGTCTGGTAGGATGTAGCTCGAAACGCACGCTAGTAATAACTCATAAATATGTAAGTACGCTTGTTTGCAAACATTGTAATTTTACCAGGTTTTAATTACTTCCAAGTTTCATAAAGTATTAATGCTAGAGAAGATAACATTGAAAGAATAAATTAGGGTAACTAAACCAGGAGGGAATTCAATTTAAATCTTGCCATCCAATTTAGAAATTGCTCTTCGTATCCTTTTCTCACATCCTTCGCAATCCATATGAACCAGAAGTTCCACAATCTAAGAAAAACCAAACACGGGCAAGCATAAAATGTTATTAATTAGCTGTCTTGACACTTTAAATCTTTCAATGGAATAAGTACATCCAGGAAAATTTTACTTACAGACAGAGCATTAGATACACGTTCCTGCTTGAAACAACCACCAAACATTGTTGCAGTAGTTCTTGTGTCGTATTTATGAGCATAGGAAGGCGCAAATTAATTAAAATAAACATGGATGTCAGAGGATGATATGTAACCAGTATTAAATACAAGGAAAATTGTAAGAATCAGACAAGTTGATCAACTTTTTTGCAACTTCCAATGTTATCTTCACCTCTTTTAGCATTACATTCTTATATTTGACAAGCAATTTGTCACCCTTGACGAGATATTATGCTGCCATGTGCTATATTATTGTATAGATTTTGCAACAAACTTTAATTTACCACCTCACCAGTCTCTCAGTTTACTCCACTCCCCTATTTTTGCTCATTGGTGCCCAATTATTTGTTTTCAAAAACCATATCATATTATATCGAGTAATTTTTATTTTTTTTATCGGCACCTCCTTAATGATTATCGTACAAGTTTATCTTTTCCTTGGTTAATATCTTTGTTACGACCTGCATCGACTGAATGCCTTTATTGTCATGTGCTCTCTCTCTCTCTCTCTCTCTCTCTCTCTCCCCCTTTTGTCCCCTATTTGACAATCATTATTTGGAAGAAACAAAGTTTTGAATATTGATTTTTATGAGAATATGTGATTAAAAGTAGGAAAAGATTTTGGATTTACGTGCATAATATTTTATTGTGTGAATGTATGATTAAAAATGAATATAGAATTTTCAAATAATAGTTGTCAAAGAGGGCTTACTATCACATATTCTTCAATAGCTATCACCAGTTTATCCAAAATCAAATAGATGGGATTTTTTGGGGTCAGAGGTTGAAAGAGACATAAAGCTAAGAATTTTTAGAACATATACCCAAACCCCAAATGTTTAGCCTCATCTACCGGTCCCTCAAGTTAAGGCAATGCTGATGCCATCCAATTTCGGGTCAGATAGTAAAGCATAAGAGAATTTATGCTCCTGTACAACATGTCGACAGCAACACAGTATCAAATTCTCAAAGAAAGCAGAAATTAAAACAAGTAGAACGATTGCTTTAATGTTTCTTGTTGAACTGTTATAAATCTGAACTTAGTGTATAGCGTCAGCTAAATTTTGATATTTGTAATTAATTTACATGATCGTTAAAAAATGGTACGTAATTTAGTGAGAATAACTAGAGGAACAAAAATATCCTTTGTACACACACACACACACACACACACAGAGCAGCTCAAAAGAAAATATTACATATGTATATTAACTTCTGTAATTTTATATATTCCGATATTGTAGTCTTTTGCATTCAATGAAAATTGCAAAAAATAATAATTAGATTATACGATTTATGGTTGATTAAATATAATCTAATTATTAAAGTTTAGATAATATGTGTCTGATCAAGTCCTTGTGTTAGTTCAATAAAATATTGGGACTTAATTGCAATGAAAATTATAGTTTTGAGCATAATAGCAATTACTATAAAAGTTTTGAACTCAATTATAATCATTATAAAAGTGGTAGACTTAATTGTATTTGTAGTTAAAGTTCTAGGACTACACTTTTAATTAAATAAGTTAGTCAATAATTGGATTTGGATTTCAACGGGAACTTCAATTTGGATTTTAATAGGAGTCCCATTTGGACTTTATTTGAAATTTTTATTGCTCAAGGACTGGATTCCTATTTGGACATTACTTGAAATTCTTATTGGATATGAATTAGAACTCTTTTGTCTATATAAATAAAGATTGAATAGAACCAATAACATTAATTCTTATATATTGTTTGAATTTAGAGAAAAAAATTTGTTTTCTTATTTTTCTTCATCTATTTAATTCGAAATTAATTTATTGATTTAATTAAAACACGTGTCTACATATTGGTGTAATCTTGACTTTGGAGATACCATATACGATTTGAATATTTGAGCTCCAACTTCTTGAAATTGAAGTTGAAAATTCGCGATTCATATCGTATCAAAATTTCATTAACAAATTTAGGTAAGTTCTTAATCTTTATTTATTTATTCTTTTTTATTATTACATACACATCATATCTAGCAACAACTTTAAATTAAATAAAATTTTGATATTTTCAGGTAAGTTTTTGTTTGCATTCCAATGGATGTCAAGGTAACAATGTACGTACGATAGAAACTTATTCACTAAGGATTGAGAATTTCTTGTGTACCTTCAACTTGGAGCTTACTTTTTTTTCACTTACATGTTACTCGTATGTACTATTATAGTTTGAACGAATGTATAATAATCATGTCGTAGGCACCTTGATACGCGTACTATGTAATTCAAATTCTTAAATGTCGAATCATTTAAGATACTTAAACATGACCGTGTGTAATGGATAAAAACATTATACATTGTGAATTTAGGAACTTTTTCGATTGTCAAATTAAATAAACATTATTACTTACTTTAAAGTATTTTTTACCTAATTGATATCAAGGATATATTTGTATTTTTCATTCAAAATATGTAATAACCTATTTCAAACGGAATCTTTTCATGGTGATTTTGCTTTGAATTTATAACCATGCTGCATATACAATGGAGGATGACAATGGTGGATGATCGAATACTCACAATAGGGGACTCATTTTTTTTGAATTTTTTTAATCGCACGGGGCCAGCACGCATTTGAGAGGTTGTCAACCTTCATTGTCATCCATTTATGTAAAAATGGAATTGTCCCTGAATTTAAAGGTTATACATCATCCATCATGCAAGGTAAAAGTAACTAGGAAAAATATTAAAATCAAATGAAAATTTTAACTCAAAATAAATAAATATTTTTAATCACATATTTTATGAAATTAACAACTTTTCATTATTCAAAGCCCGAAGAAGAAGTTGGAAACACGAGCTGCGGCAAGAATTCCCTTTCTGCTCTTACGCTGTAGCTAAGCTAAGCAATAAGAAGATCCATCTGCTTAACACAAATTTAATCGATTGATATCAAAATTACTACAAATTCGATTTTTATATACACCAAACATGAGCTTAATAAATAATTAAAATTATTATTTTTATAATAATTATTTATGAGTATTAACAAATATTAATTTAAATTATAAACATCCAAACATAAAAGTTATAGATGTTTTTTGTGGCACTGTTAATTGTTAAAACACATTTTAAACCCGTGGCGTGAATGTTCACGTAAAGTCTAAAGCTTCGTCGCGTCACTCGCGTCTCCTCCTGCCACCTCAACTTACGCCATAACGACTTGGGACACCACCGCCATCGCCGTCGTATCGACAAACCCTCAAGATCCTCAGCTTCCGTTTCTCTTTCCCATTGGCCATTGCCTGCATAGAAACCTTAATACACCACATGTATATGAAAATTAGCAACACCTTCTTCTTGGTAACCTTTTCTGTCAATTTTGCACTCAAAATCTTTGATACTGTTTATAATATCCATTATGCCATTGATGATTTGATACACTGAATTTTTCTTCGAATATAGAAATTCATTATCTATATCAATCAATGATATTACTAGTAATAACAAACGCAATTCATTTTATTTTATTTTTTTCCTTTTCTGTCACCTATTAATTTAAATAATCGTGGTTGATTGTTGAATATACAACTTGACATTCCTTATTTATCATTTTTCCTTTTAATTTCTTTACTATTTTCTTTTTTGTAGACATTGTAAAAACTTGGTGAGAGATTTTTGAAGCTTCCAATGGGGATGTTGAAAATTTCAAAAATAATGTGCCCTACAGATAGAAAATGCTCTCAATGGGCCAAAAAATACATGGATTATTGTCTTTGCAGCAGAAAAGATGGAATTTCATTGGCATTGGGTCTGTTAAGTGTGATTGCCTGGAGTGTGGCTGAGATACCCCAGATCATCACCAATTACAAGCAGAAGTCTACCCATGGTCTCTATCTTGTTTTTGTTGACATGGGTTCTTGGGTAAGAAATATATCTGTTCATCCTTTTAATTTTTTATTTACTGCAGCTTGTAGGTTGTAATCATAGGTGTATAGTTATCATGTACATTGATTATTTTCCATTTTCACAAGATGTTGGCACCCTTGGATTAGCATATGATCATGAGGAGCCAGTTCTGAAAATATGTATATTTTGGCTTCACAAAATTAGTTATTTTTAATAACATTATAAAGAAATGTGATTTTGTCGCACAATTTTTTATCGAAAAAGTTCGACTATGGCTTTTCTATACATGTGTTGTGACGCCTTGCAGTTGATTAATATTCCATACTTGAAACGAGACGAGTGTACAGGGTTTACTTGAGGTTGCATTATTTGGATAAAGAAGTACAAAAGTACTCACTCAAGATTTCAATAAATGAAAAGGAAAATTGGAATTTTTATTTAACTGTTGTATTTAGAATAATTTTCTTAATCCTTTCATTGAAGTTGTTCAAATTTCCAAATAGCACTCACATATTCAAATATGTAATTGTAATTCTATGTTAAAAAAAGTATCATGATTCTCCAGACCTTTCTTTTCTTTTTCTATTTTCCTTCTGGTTCTTCTCTACCCAAATTTCAATACTATTGATGTTATCAGCTTCTCTTCAGTCTATAATGCAACTGCGTGATCAAATTGGATCTAATACTTAAAGTCCAGCTCTCTGATTATATTAATTTTAAGCTTTTTAGTCTTTTGAAAAAGATAATCTGTCCTAGCGCATAATAAAATTCATGTATTGAACTTGTGTAAGAACTATCGTCAGAAGATCCGTAATCACGTTACTAAAATTTCAGGAAAATCTGCATTTTTAGCTTTGGATATCCCAGTCAGGTCCTGATGATTTGCATGATAGTTTTCTTTTTCTTTTACTTTTAGTTATGTTTCATAATTGGTATATAAAGTTCTGGTTACCTATTACACTATTTATCATTTCCGCAGAGATTTTTTCAACCTTTTTGGCTGCACACTAGAACCAGCTACTGTAAGTCATTCTCCTATTACAATAACATGCAATTTTATTTCCCAATTTAAGGCCTTATTTTTACTTTTTTTTTCTTCTTGATCTTTCAATTAGAAATGGGGTAACTTGTCTTTTGTTCTTGACTGTTCCTTCCTGATGTCAACCATTCTTTTTTCTAAAAGTTTTTGCATGCCTAAATGGTTGGAACTACTGATTTAAGTTTTTGACCACTTTTTGAGATTTGATGTTTTTTATGCCTGAGGTTGTTCGCTCATGTCAAAGAAATAAGAACATGAAAAATTTTTTAGCTTTTAGATACTCTGTTTCATGTCAAATAAGTAAGAACATGAATATTTGTTAGCTTTTAATTATAAATTAAACCGTTTATAAATTCTTCCCAAACTGAGGCTTAGTTATGTTGTGGTTCATCTCTTGTTTTATGCTTTGCCTCTTCCTTAGAATTATGCTACAGTTCACTAACTGATTCTCATCTCTTACAGCTTCCAACACAACTCTACGTGGCAGTGGTAAGAATGTTTTCTAAAACTTCATTCTTTTTATGTAAAATTCTGATTTCTCATTTGTTAACAGATATATTTCATAAATGTCATCGCCTTCTCTTACCTTGCAGTTATATACAGTAACTACCCTGATTCTTGCTGCACAAGCGATATACTATGGCCACATTTACCATCGATTGAAATGCAATAGACAAATGCTTGAGGTTTGAATTTATGATACCTGTTATACGGTGTTTTGGTTTCCATCATTTTTTTTCCTGCATATTGTTTGCGGTCGACAATCATTAGATACTCTATCCGGTTGGATGATAATTCTAGAGAAGTTGGAGCTATTAGACGACAGTCTCTTGCACTTCTTTTCTCAACTTTCAACACTCTATCGTTAATGGTACCCATCTAAAGTGTGTGTCTTTATAATGCATATTAAGGTTATCCAAGCTGAAGATATCGGAAAAAACGATCATAGATATGGAATTGATTGTGAACAAGTTGACAATGCAGAGAAATTGGGAAATGCTCCGAGCTCACCTATTCCTCTTCCGGCCATTTCTCATGATAGATTTCCTGAAGAACAATATTACATGTAAGTAATTCCTTCATTCGATTTTTGTTGATGTTCTACAAATCATAAGCAGCTGAAAAATCCTTGATCTCCATGCATGTGTATTGCATGATCTAATCAGAATTATTATTTTGTAGTAAGCTTATTAAGAAACAGGTGTAAATACAAGCATATGTGGTGTGCTTACAATCACGCTCACACATTCACAGAAGTGTATCATTGAATGTAGAAGTTTCGACAAAACATTAGGTTTATCATAGTCTAGTCGATCCATTCCTCGAGATTAGTTATATTCCTTGTGTGGTTACCAATTTCACATTCCACTAAACTTGTGTACTTCAAAACCTGAAAATATTTCTCTTTCCGTTGGAATAATTTCTCTCCCATCTTTTTAAGATTGTCACTGTTCTAGTTTTGATCCCATTATGGATTTTACATCAGAAACTATGTAATGCAATTTGATGTATAATATTTAAAAACATATCTCCTGTGAATTCGGATATGGATATGAATCTAGACACTGGACATGGGGAATTTGGCTCATGACTTTTCAAAATAGAAGGACGTTTCGACATCGACATATTGGTTAAATTCTTCAAAACTATACATATATATATATTGTATCTTTATTTTATACTTTTTAAATTTTGAGTATTATCTGCACATTTTCTTACCTTTGATTTTAATTTTGTAGGTAACCTCTTTTGAATTAGAGGTGCAACTATTGGTTGTATTATGATTGCATTGGGTTGATTTATTACCAGTGTTAGTGAAAGAAATGCATATAATAGATATAGAACAATTTGAACACACTGTTTTTAAAGATTTTTCATATTAAATAAAAAATCACTAATATTTAATTAATTAAAAAATTATCAAATATTTTGATTCAAATTTATAAAAAGGATTTGTCGCGTCTTTTTCTTGTAGAAGAAATGCCCCTGACATATCAGAAAATAAATAAATATTAAAACCTTAGTAGACACCACTAGGTGGGTGTTGGGGAAGTGTCATCACACGTAGGTAATTCATAAAGATATATAATACATAGGATATGCAGTATGGCGTGTTGGGTGTCAGTATTGGTATTCATTAATGCTGGGCACTCCATACAACGAGGAGTGTGTGTCCAGAGCATCTCTCTCTCAAATGTGGCTTCGCGCACATTATTTCAATGAAGTTATTGTTTGTTCAGATATATTTTGCTGTTCTAATTTAATAGTTATAGTAGTCTTTTGAAATAGACAGTTCAGAGTCCTTATTTTTAACTGCCTTTTTCCGTCTAACTAATTTATTGTCCTGGTGATCTTTTGCTTTTATGTTTTGGAAGAGCTAGCTGCTTATTCGCGAGTGAGGCAGTTGCAAAGGGATTTCAAGCTTTGTCTTTTTATGGATATCATAAAAATGAGGGGAGAAATTGGTGTTCTTTCTTTTTAAATAAGAAGCATGACTACTTTGGATTGTATCCCATATAATTGTATAGTCCAGGATGCAGAGGATCTTAGTGTTAGGTGCAACTACCTTGTGTATACTTAAAATTGTTCACAATTTAATTTCTATGGAATAAAAGTTTTGACCATGCTTTTTGGAATGACTTCCACGTCGCTGGATGAATTTGAACAGAAAATTGATCATTTAATAACATGGATTTAGCGAAAGATCATGTCTTGTGTATTCCTGTATTGGTAGATGTTCTGAATTTTGCTCATAAATTCTCCTTTTCTCTCTCTGGTGTGCTTGTCAGGTCAGCATGATCTCTTCAAATTAGTCATACCCCTACTGCAGGATCTTTCCCACCTCAGAGAACTCCAGATGTTGAACATCATGGTGCCAGAGAGCCATTGCTTGGTGAAGCTAGGTCAATGCAATCTGCACCTCCGAAGACAAAAACCATGTTGTGTGTGGTGAGCCTTGTTGCAGTATAGCTAAAATTAGAAATAGTCAGTATCTCCACCTATTCTTTTCTTGGATCAAGGTTTTTGACTTTCTTGTACTTTAGGTTTCCTTAATGACGTTCTTTATTGGCGGTCTCAACCTGCAACAAGCAGAGACCAATAGACATAACATGATTTTTCAAAGTCGAACAAGTGGTGTAGTGTTGCAAGTAGGGAGACAACTTTTAAAGGTAATGGAAAAGAATATGTAATTTCTGCTTATGATGATAAAATTCTTTGGTTTATGCGTTCTATAACTCATCCTATTGATTCATTTTTGTTCCCTTGAATTTTCCTGTCGTGGATTCTTTGTTGACATAGGTTTTCCTATGTAGCCTTCTCTCTCTGAAATGGTTTATGTCATGTAATGTCTCAAAATTGAGTTCATTGTAATGTGACTTTTCTAGAGGTTTAATCCAAACTGTATATAATGCAAGGTTAATCTGATGGATTAAATAATGCCATGTTTATTTGGAAGTTTCATTCTTGCAGTGTTAGTTGTTCTTTATAATTTAGAAGCATAATGGAATAAAGGCTGACATATATAATTGCAGGTAACTGGAGATTTTGAACAAGAAACTTCAGTTACAAAGAGCAGCAATATTGGATCATTCCTTGGTTGGGGAATGACAGCTATCTACTTGGGTGGACGTCTTCCACAGATTTGCCTAAATGAAAGCATAGCATTTGTGATAGTTATAATATCATTTCTGCGTGCATGACTACCATGAATGACAACTAACTTAGTTGTATGCAATTTCTGCAGATTAGAAGAGGAAACGCCGAGGTCAGTTTTGATATAAGGACTAAAAGAGGAAAACGTTACCTTTTTAATGATGTCCTAAATATTTGACCATTCTAACAACCAGACGTGTGCTTGAAATTTGAAATAATGTCTGATATGTGTATGTAAGTAGCGTTTTTGCTACTATCCTAATACGTTGATATGCAGGGGCTGAATCCTTTAATGTTTGTCTTTGCTATTGTTGGCAATGCTACATATGTTGCAAGGTAAGAAATCACTGCTGAATTTTACCCTTACCTTCCAACATTTCATTTCTTTGAGATACAATATCTAGTTTTATATATTGTCAAGTAACAAGTTCCAGACGAGTCTCCATTTCCATCTCATATTTATTTTTGATATTTTGTTTTCTGTTCTATAGCATACTTGTTAGCAGCTTAAAGTGGTCAAAGATAAGACCGAATCTGCCATGGCTGGTGGATTCTGGAGGGTGTGTGCTCCTTGATACTTTTGTATCCTTTGTTGCACGTCTACACGAGAGTTTTAATGTTCTTATTATACTATAATTCTTTTCTGTCATTGTGTGCAAACCATCTTGAACATAAAGAATGATCTGTGTAGATATATTATTGTTCACTATTCCTTAATTTCATGGTCAGATAATGATTCAATTTATCTATTACCGCTATCGATCATCCGGAGATGTTGAGAAGAAATATAGCTCGAATTGACTATGATTACCAACACACCAGCATATAAAATACTTGATATTTTTTCAAGCAATGATTGTTTCTGCTCTGCATCTTTCATATCTCATCTTCTTTTGTTCATTTCGGTTCCTGACCACATTTGCTCTCCTTGCCAGTCGATATAATCGTTGGAGGCTCGAAGGCCCATGAATGCAGGCGACCAGATACCTTCGAAATAAGAAGGGCTTTTCTCTAATTTTTTATTTGATTCGTTTTCTCTCCATCATCTTGGGAGAGTGCGTTGCAATATTTTCATGTGAGGGGTGTTCTCTAAACCATTTGAAATAGGAAACAACAAGAGCTTGTTTTGATGTATTCTGGAGGATTCCATTGATATGCAATATTCTGCAACAATGCTCTCTATTTTTAGTTATATCTTTTTTGTAATTCTATTTTAATAAATATATTCACGAGTTTCTTTCTAGGTAGGAGTTGAATTGAATATTTGTCAATCATTGATATCAAAGGAAATTAATTTTTTTGTGAGAGAAAATTAATATTTTGATTCTGCATACCATGCTGATATCTGATTTCTAAGTGTCAATGTAAATTGCCAGGAAATCCACAAATTTAACTCGGAAGAATTGAAATCTTAAATTAAAACACTATAGTTTGTACGGGTGGTGTGAACTGTCCAAACAAGATTTGTCCTAGTTTAACCGAAAAAAACACATGCTTCAAAAGAATATTATTCTAAACTGCATAATCTTATCCCATCTATCAATGCTGAAGTACTTGAAAGAAAACAAAAATTTTAACTTTAATAATCGAATCCTAAAATTGATTCAATCTTAGATATGTGCTAGAAATTTGTCAAAAAGAATCATCAAATAAAATGGTATGAGAAAATGGAGTTTCAAATAGTAATTTTTCTTGGAAGATGTGTGATTAAAAAGTAGGTAAAAGTTTTGAGTGTTGAGTTTACGTGCAAAATATTTTGCGAAAATGTTTGATTGATCAAAGAGTTTTGTTTAAATGGAATCAATGAGGGGCTAAATTACACTCACTTTATAATTTATTACTCATTTCGAACTCCATAAAACATTAAAAAGACTTGAAAAAACATACTGAATGAACAATCAGACATGTTCTCATGCTATTGATAAAGCTTTCCAAATCTCATGCTGCAAAAGCAAGTGACAAGCCGGTAGAGTAAGAACTTGCATGTGGTGGTTTATTTGCTTTCTGTGGCCTACCATTCATGTGGCCTGTTGTGGAAATCAATGGCAATGGTAGGCCCTCTGGCACGAGTTTTACGGGTTGCGGCCCCACGCTCACCGCCTTCTCATGTCGACAGCTCAACAATCCGTTCCCCTTCCTCTTACTGGCTTCATTGCTGCCAGGGCCATGGCTGCAGGTGGCTTCGCCATTTTTCTCCTCCGATCTTTCCTTTAGAAATGCTACATTTCCAATTTCTGAGGCGGAGACGGAGAAGTTGGTTACACTTGCCCTGTCAAAGCCCTCGGCAGTGGTGACACTCCAGTCAATGCTGACTTCACTCGGTGCGTAACACTCGGTTGCATCAATGCTTGGAGTTTGAGGCTCATCCAGACTCCTCCGGCCGTAAAAAGTACTTTCACTACCATTGGAAGATAAAAATCTTCTTGCATTGAATGTAGGATTGTCATCAAGCGAATCCCTCAAGCGATACATTGGATATGATGTTGTTTGAGTCGAAAAACTCTCAATTTCAAATAAATCTGAACTTGCATCACTTCCCACATCGTCATCTGTGGCTGCAACTCGAGACATGGGGCTTCCCGGCATTGTAAAACCTCCAATTAGACCTCGTTGAGGATCCAATTGAGTTCTTGAAATCGATTTCCTTGTTGGTTGGAAAACTTCCAACGAGTCACGAGGTGGATCTTCTAACGGACTGATTAGTTTTGGACTTATTCCTTTCAACGTAGGCTTAGTAGCTGGGCTAGAAGGGCTCAAAATAGGGAAAGAAAACCCCCCTGTGCCATCACCAAAAGGCCTTCCTGATGATGATGCGCGTTGTGGAAAAGCCGTGGTAGATGCAAAATGATTCTCTGCTGAAATCCGTGGCGGATTTGAAGTCACTTTCTGTTGCATTTCCCTCATCTCATTTGGAACTGAATTTTTGAATGACATATTTCTTGCCTTTCCTGCCATACTCTCTCTGGACCTATGGCTCTCTCTATTTGCATACGCAATACGTTCCGAGTCTGATCTTTCTTCTTTAACTTGTACACATTTCTTCCCACTGCAGCAACATTTTCTCCCAAAAATCCATTTCTTGGCATTAGAACTTCTTTTCTGGCCATGATCAGGTGGAAAATTCTTCAGCTTAACTGCAATGGAACCTGGAGGATTCGCCAAAAGCCCCGTCTGGCTATTCCAACTGGCCTCAGACGAGGCTGTAGGCGTAGCGTGGAATGATCGTGTTCGAAAATTCCTTCCATATCCATCAATAGAAGAAACTGATGACAATCTTGGAACTGATACTGCATCAGATGGATCTGATGCATCTATCTGATTTGTTATAGACAGTCCTTTACTGTCTTTTGGATCATTGTTTTCACTGAAGTATTTCTGGGCTTCAAAAATGCTAATCTCAGTGTCATTTTCTGGGGAATTCTGTTTAGATTCTTTGGGTTTAAGGTAGGATGAAAAGGATGCATCTGTAAAGGTATTTTCTTGAACAACAGATCCGTAATGAAGAGAAGTATCTACAACACTAAACATTGGCTGCTGAGGGGAATTGTACTTCAAGGTTTTGATTATAGTTGATGAATCCATAACAGGTAAAACCCACACTTCTCTTTGTAGTATATAATAGAACTGATTTTTGAGACTGAAGTGTTTCTGAAATTCCTGACCGCACTGGCTTTATGTAGACTGGCTCACTTAGAAGAAACTATCAGGTGAAACAGTCTGTAGCAGTAAAATAAACAAAATTTGGTACCCAAACTTTTACAAATGAAGTACGTGGGACTCCGACCGGTTATTTATGGTCTTCCGTCTCCAAATTTTCATTCGTTAGTCCCCTGAGGACTTACTTGCAAGTTATTTTATTCGATGCATTTCAAATGAAGTGCTATCTTTACGTATTCGACTCTTTTTTGTCTTGTTTTAAATGTTTTCTCAAGAAAACAAAGAATGTTTTAAGTTATTGTACAATCAGATTTCATTTTAACCCCAACTTTTCTTGGATCACAACTTTTTATTTATATTTTAAACACACATTGTACAAAAATTTTCAACTTATAATCTTAAAAAGATTAGTCGAACAGGGTCCAAATGATGATAACTCTATAGTAATTGACTGTTTGACAGAATAATCCCTGATTTTATCTGTTTTTGACCAATATGCACTGAAAATGAATGTCTAGAGATTCAAAAGCTAGAAAATAATGATTGCAATTGGAGACACGTGTAGGAGTCAGAAAAGAACCGGAACTAATCAAATCAAGTCAGAACAGACTAATTTAGTTCAAACTTGCTTGAGGTTTTAAACTATTTTGGTTATTGACTAAGATCGATTTTGGTTCGACTTCAATTCTAGTATCAAGAAACAAGAATCGACTTTAAGTCGCATATTAATCGTATTTATGTATTAATTTGTTTAATGATATTTAGCATAAAAATGAAGCTTTTTCATTGCATTGAATGAGACACAATTTTTTGATTTTGGATGCGAGTGTTAACTTGGTGATAGAACTTTATATGGTAACTTGTATTAATAAATTAGAAAATTTGATTATGCAACCAAATTGGAACCTTTCACTCAGTTCTGGTTTGGTTCCATAACTACTTATGAAACTAATGGTCCATGTTAGGTTTTGTTATAAAAAGTATATATGATTTAAAAGTTTGTTGTATGAAGGAAACTTGTTTAATCTTGGTTTAGGAGTCCTCAATCAAAGACTTTTTAATATAACGCGTGAGGTGTGACTCGAACCCCCGACCTCCCACACAAATTCCACACTTTTCACCAATTTGACACTTTATCTGAATTAATTATTTCTTTCACATATTATACTTATTGTATAAATATCTAACAATTTCATGGTATTTTGAGAGTTTAACTGAATTAAGGACTTTTGGAATAGATGAATTAGTGTTTTGAAGCACTTGGGACAGATCTGGGGCGTTGGAACGCGACGCCAAGGCGTCAAGAGAAGGAAAAAAAATAGAACTGCAGCGCTCAGGCGCTAGTCTGTAGCACCTCGGCGTCGCGTGAAGAAAGAAAGAAATCGAATGGCCAACGCTTGGGTGCCTGGGCGCTGGGGGTAGCTCCTAGGCGCTACCGGTACGGGAAGAATTCTGTTCTATTTTGGAATTTACCTCATCCGCAATTTCGAGATCTGGCTTCTATAAATACTCCACAGGGTATAGACACTTCATAAGGTGAAAAGGCAAGACTGAAGAAAGATTATAACATTTAAATCTTATTGTATATGTTAGAAACAAGAGAGAATTATTTAAATTAGATTGAAAGATCAAAATCTTGTAAGACAATTGTTTATTTCTTGGTTTAATAAATTTTTCTCTTCCACAATTTTTTTAATTGTTGTATGATCCATTAAATTTAATATTATCCATATTTTTCGTCTTTAATTATTTGGTATGTTTCTCAACGGGTGATATCAAAACGTTTTTGATATCGGTTAATTCATAACAGTCCCATAATAAGAAAATCATTGCTTCTCAATTTAGTTTCGGTTCTCTTCAGAATTAAATCAAATGGAATCGTGCCAACCCCAATACCCCATCCACATGCTTTATTTGTACTTGTCTAAGGTGTGTAACTGCAAATTTTTCCAAATGTTTCTACATAATACTTCCAATCTTTCTCCAACCTAAGAGATAGAATTTTGTTATAATTGAGATCATGCTGTGTTTTTTATGGTCCTAAAGTAATGCATAATTGTACTACAGTAGACTAAAGGGACCCTCCTGAGAACAAGAGATCAAGAACTTGCTGCCTAATACATGAATGTTACTTGAATGGTTCATGTCATGCCATGTCATCAAATGTTTAGTTCCTTTCACCAACCACCCGATAATTGTTCTTCATACAATTTTCATACACACTAGAACTTGTGCGTAAAACGGTATTGAGTTTATTTCATAACAAACTTGTACCTTCTATATTTACTCAAAAAATAATCGAAATTATTTGTCGACACGTTCGTTGCTTCCTCTTCTGGTAAGTTTAAGAAATAAGAACCCTCAGTTAAATGAGGTAGAATCCACTCAAGAACTAGTCATTTTGAATTTTCGTTAAAAGTAAGACATCATGGCTTGACAATAGAAAGATTCTAATCTTTTCAGCAGCAAATTGCATTGATTTTCAAAGGGCAGGGCCATGGTATTTCAATGACAATAAACATCAATCTTTTTGTCTGTTTCTTGGACAGCAGATCAAAGCTAGGCTATCAAAAAGATAATGGCTTTAGTCCATCATTGAATTTTCATTGTTATCTCGTTACTTTTTGAAAAGGAAGCTCATTGCAAATCATTTGAAAGAAACAAGTGGAAAAAAAAAAACCTTCTTTTTTGGTAACTCTTATGACCCCTCATTTCATGTGGTTTCTCTATTATCTTGTGGTATCAATGCATGATGTTCTCTGCACAATTTGAACGGTGGAGGGTCCAAAATAATGGCTAATCAGTATGGAATTTATTTAGGACATTCTAAAATAGTATTAAAAATAAGTTATTATGGCCATGCTCATCTGCATTTGGAATTTGTGCCAAATTTGTAGGGGCGGCAATTATCTCAGAAATAACATGATTTTTGCCGTGTTGGGACATCTTCATGTGTTGTTAGGTTGGGCCCCTGATATCATGTCATACATAAAAGTTGTACTGAACTAAATCTTGAAATATTAGTCTTTTTTGCAATTAAAAAAAATGGCAATTGGAATTGTTAATTATTGTGCTCCAATCAACGCAAATTTCGGGCTCAGTCGACACCACAATCGCCAAAACCGTCCAAAATCGAACCACTTTCACTTCTAGGTCTAACAGCCCATAAAGAACTTAGGGAATGAGATTTGGATGCTAAAAACGGCTACAAAGGCTTGGGGGAAGAAGAACAATGGATTCTCCAATGATTCACTTAGAAAAGATGGAGCAAGAGGTAAGTTTCTTCCAATTTCTTCAAAGGGACGGCTGCCCAGTTTCTTTTCCCACAATTAATCACATATTAGAACTAATTAATATAGGTTAAAGGTAGGTTAGGATAATGGGCCCAAAAAAGGATACCAACAAATGGGCTTTCGACCGAGAAGCCTTTCCAAGGTAATGGGTCGGGTCATGACGGGCCATGAGCAACATTAATGAAATCAGGTTGCTTCAAATGGTCCACATAGGTTGTCGGAATGATTTTTTCATTATGGTGTTGGCATTTCAATCACCGGCCGAGGCCTATGAAATATAATCCAAACTAATAAACCAGTTTAACATCATCGTCCGGATTTATTAGGTATCAAAACCCAATAGGAATATTGAATAAACTCTATCAGCAACAGAATTTCCATCAATAAAACTATAGTAGTTTAATCGAAATGAAAAGTTTATCACAAGGGACTTCAATAGAATTTCATGTCCCATTTTGTGCAAGTTATTTGTGGCGTCCTCGCTCAAGATTGTTCATGTCAATTGAAGTCGACATCCATTTGACCAGAATCCCCCCTCCTATGTAGCAGAGGCTATTTTGAGTAGCTAACAAATCAATTCAATGCTTGCTCATTTGAATTTCATTTATTGATGTCATTAGTTAAACTTGAAAATGATTAAAACACTACATTGTATGAATATCAAAGTCAATTGAGCTTAAACAGGATAAGGGTGTTGAAAAAACTCATTCAAACTTGACTTAAACAAGATAAATAATAGTCCAAGTCATTTTTTGGTTCAACTTGAAAGTGGATTAAAATCTATATCAAATTCAATAATTAATTTTAATTATATTTCTTGGAATTCTCAACTTTTGAACAATACATTTCATTAACTTTTATCAAAATTTAATGAAATTATGATTTTTATATAAACGAAAGAGGGGCTAAATATTTCTTACGCACGTTTCATATACAACACTGTTTTACACCATTGTGATGGGTACACTAAAATATTTTTTTGATGCGCAGTGTTGCATAAATTTGAACTTAGAAATAAGTTCAAAATTTAAATCAATTTGCTAGATAAACAAATAAAGCTTTGATAAATTTTAGCGGTTGTTTTACAGATTTAAGTATGATTCAAAGGAAGCTCAATAAAGTAACTAACTTAAGCTTTAATTCAAGTTTTAATTGTTAAGAAGAAAGCCACATATGAATAACCCGACCCGACCAAGGGTCGAGATTATTAGATCCTTGAAGTGAGAGTAATTTCTTAGTCTTGAGTAGAAAAAAAAATTATTACTTGGACTTGGAATGGGAACTCTAGAGCTGCTCTTTGAGGGAAAAATAATAAAAATAAATAAAAAAATTCTCCCCAACAATCCAGTGCAAGCAATCGATGTGTAATTTTTTCTCCCCCCAAATTGTGTCTAACTGTGGGGTCCTATATGGCAGAATCACAGGGCCAATTGTTGGACTTAAAGCCTGGTGATGAACTCTAATGCCCAATGATCTGATGTGGTGAGATTTTTTTTTCTCTTCTTTTTAATCTAACAAGATGGCCAAACATCACTACAATATAAAAGAGCAAAGAAATGGACGCCACGCGCCGCAATTTCCCTTCGTCGTAATTCAGTTTTTTTTTAAAGCAACAAAATGTCTTGTTTCTCCATTTTTTTTCACGCTAACTCACATCCTCCTTTCTCCACGCATCCGTCTTCTTTGTCACTTTCCCTTTTCATTTTCTCTCTCTACAGTCAACCAAAACCCTTTTTCACTGCAAGTTCATTTTTTGCTTCTAATGTAGATATACAGAATGAGTAATTT
>CAIGRP010105887.1:0-13603 GCA_903798385.1 Fraxinus cuspidata | reverse complement strand
CATTGTTATTCTCTTATCCTTCCTCTCCATGGTATTGGATTTTTCAAATGACCACTCGTTTAGCCGGAAAATGAGGTTGCAAGTCCGGTGAATATTGGTGCTCCAAACTTCAATTTCCGGGCTCAGAAATTACCACAATTGACACCAAACGCATCAACTCGACCCAAACACTTCCTACACTCTGTTGCCACAAGTTTCATTCTTCTATTAACCCACAAAGGATCANGGCTCAGAAATTACCACAATTGACACCAAACGCATCAACTCGACCCAAACACTTCCTACACTCTGTTGCCACAAGTTTCATTCTTCTATTAACCCACAAAGGATCAATAATGGTGGATGCAATTAACCACAAAGGAAGGAAGATGAGAATGAAGCAATGGTTTCACTCAAAACACCAAGAATGGCTATCCTCTTTCTTCACATACAATTGCACCACAATCAACCGGTTTTGGGAGGAATCGATATATATTGAAAAGGATTAGATCACATATTATTGGCCAAAGAACTAATTGATTGGGCCAACTAAATAACAAGGTAAATGGGCCTAACAATGATCCAAAACCACAAACCAATCACAACCACCAATCAATTTCCAACTTGGACCTTCCAAAAGTGTCGGTAGTATTCGAGTCGGGCCGACTTAGTGGTGTCGAGAAATTTCCGACAACTGTTTTACGTCATCGCTCAGATTTATTGGGTATCAAAAACCTAACATATAGTAACAAAGGAAATACCTAGTGAAGCTAGGTATCTCCACCTGATGTGCTTTCAAGTTTCAATTGTAAATTCTATATTTCCTAATAAAGTTTTACTGCTTTAAAATGAGAAAAAATTCAAAAGAGAAAATATTGATGATCTAGAGGAAACCACTGTACTAAAGCATATCACCACAAATTTATATCACGATTCCATCCTTCCAAAATAGACTTGTTCTTTTTTCATATAAGTTTTTTGTTCTCTTATTGAGGATATTGCATCATATTGTTTAATTTACTACCTTTAATATGAACTGGTAGGTTCTCACTGCCAACCATAGTCAGCACTAAAATATCTCAAAATAGTCGATGTGGTCATTAGGTAAAAGGAAAACAAACAAAGTTGTAGTGGTATTCCCACAATTTTTTCCTTCGTAGTAGTGTATCTGTATGTTTATTTCAGTTTTCCAATACTATTCATTTTATGTGCATCTCTACTGTAACAATCTCCAGACTTGTGTTTCTTGTTTTTGTTTGTTGCTTTTTTACAGTGGGTTCTCTCACCAAAATATTTCAATTTCCCATTGCCAATAACACTTACCATGATTCATATGGGCTTTTCCGGCTTGGTGGCATTTTTTCTGGTCCGCGTCTTTAAGGTATGGGTTATTTTGAAATTACATTTTTGCTCACTTTTTTTGCTAGGGTGCTGATATTTGTTGGTATATATTGACTCTTAATGTGACGATACAATTTGATTATTGAGGCTGCTAAGCTGGTGCTGGTCTTTCCCCCACTGACCTTGTATTATCAACTAGGTTGGTGTAAGCTAAGACAAATTCCAGTGAAAATGCTGAGATATGGAGATCTTGTAGATTGACTGACTGTGACATATATGAAAGAATGTGTATTTTGTACCCTTATTCACCTTCTTTTAATAGCTTCCAAGTTGATACTTCTTGTCATGGGCTTTGGCAGAATGAAGGATGAAAGTTTAACGAACTTAGCTTTGTTCGTTTATATTTTTGATTTTAAAAAAGTTCCAACGTTTGGAGACTTGTCCATGGTTCTAAATGGATAACTTGATTGTTGGGAATTGCATTTTTCAAGTAAATATGTAGAATCCAGTTACAAGAGTTCCACCTTGTCAAGTAGTTCTATCGGAGAGCTTGTCCTAGTACTTTTTGCTTAAGGGCCATAGAGTTGTAGAATCTCCTTTTGATTCATGTGAGATCTTTAGAACTTCATTATGTTGCTTAGCTGTTTAATATAACAGATTTTTATGTTGGATCCCTTCTTCCTGATAGATGTGTATGTTATTAGTGCAGACTACATTACATGAACATGTACCAAAAGGTGCATGTCACTTGAGTTATTACAATTTCATCATTAGGCTTTATCCTTTTGGAGATCGAGGTTATATAATACTTGTCAAGTTTTTCACAATAGTCACTTTTATGCAGTAGATTTGATATTTATGAAGCTTTAATTGAGTTGAATAACTTTGCAAGTTTTCATGGTCTTTTATCCAAGTGAAATTGTCTTTGTGAAAAACAAAAAACAAGTGCTGCACCTTTTTTGCTATTTAACCATAAACTTTTGGGTCAGCCTTTCCCCACTTGTGTGATGTTTTGATTTTATATCCATGTATTTTTATTTCATAATCCCTTCACTGACGTAGTAATGACTTACAATTGTGCAGGTTGTATCACCCGTCAAAATGACATTTGAAATGTGAGAGATGTATTCCCACGTTATTATCCATTTAATGTAGAATTTCATTGTATGACCATGTTCCACGGTATTTTCAGATATGCTACGTGTGTGATTCCTATCAGTGCCTTCTTTGCCTCAAGTCTTTGGTAAGCACCATATTTTGCAAATATAGAATCTCAAACTTGCTCTAGATTTTGTTCACCAATCATGCACGCATACTGTTTCTGGATAGTGAATCTTTGATGACAGAGAGGCTTTCAATCAGTAAATTTGAGTTATTGCAACATACTTCTTTATCTGTGTATCTGTTAGCACTGTCTAAATTTCCTCACAAAATGACCATCACATACCTTTTCCTTAATGACCTTGTGCATCCATTCATGCCTTAATATTGCAAACTGTTCAACAGAATCTTCAATTATTAATAGTGATTTTCTTGTACGGTTAGCCTGATAGTCGATGCTTTGAGACCCCAGGAATGAAAATGCTGTCCAGTTCCAGTATAGACTGAAATGCTCTCATTTCTTACCCACCCCTCAAACCCCCACCGACGTATATTCAGCAAGTCTTTGCCTTGAAAAGCAATCACTCCTCTTGTGGGTCATTGACTGTTGTCTGATAAAACTACGAAGTATCTTACTGTGATCTATTTGAACAGACAAATGAGCTGGTAGATCAGTGAACATTTCTATGTTATAACTATGTTATCATTTGATGAATTATATTCTGAATGTGTCTCGCCTCATTCAGTTCCTTTACTCATATAGTGCATATTTGGAGGATGGCTATCGTGAAATAACTTTCTTATGATGCACATTTTCTCTCGTTCACTAATCATATTGTGTGCTTGTTCAGGTTTGGCAATACTGCTTATTTGTTCATCTCTGTAGCCTTCATCCAGATGCTCAAAGCCCTAAGTATGCTTATACGTTTTCTGTTAATAGCTTTAAATTGATGATATCAAGAAATTGGCTAATCGGATTTGTTCTCTACACCCTTGACAGTGCCAGTGGCCACATTTATCATGGCTGTTATTTGCGGCACTGACAAATTAAGATGTGATCTATTTTTGAACATGCTTTTGGTCAGTGTTGGTGTAGTCGTATCTTCATACGGGGAAATCCACTTTAACATGGTGGGTACAGTTTATCAAGTTACAGGAATATTTGCTGAAGCTCTCAGGTTGGTCTTAACCCAAGTTCTACTCCAGAAGAAGGGCTTAACCCTCAATCCTATCACGAGCTTATATTACATTGCTCCTTGCAGGTATTCTTTTTCTCTGGTTTGTTGAATACATAAGAAATGGCGTTACAGTAAAATAAGAGTGCGGAAGTATAATATTTTCACTCTTAACTTCAATTTAGAAGAGACATATTACAGGCAAAAAATTCTAGGTGGTAATAGTTGCACCTCAATATTGCCCCAGATTTGTCTAGTGGGATCAATTTGTCCTTAGAAGTTATTGCCGTAACAGCAAAAGCTAATGTATGGACGAATGATCTATCTTCAGAGGAAATATTAAGATATGAGAAGACAAGTTGAAGAGAGGTTGAAAAATGATTTATTTGGGTCTCAAAAATCTAGCTTCATATTCTGTTTTCAACTCAATTGCTAGGCCTAACAATGTCAGTTGTGCTGTGCATGTACATTTTCATTTATGCCACTTCTGGATAAATCCTATAACTTAGATGCAGTCGCTGCTTATTTCTTGTTTTTGCTAGATATGTTCTGTATAATTATGTCAGGCTACTTTATTAAGTACTTGTAGAAATGATCTACACGGGATAAAAACCATTCTGTTTTTTTTTCTTCACTGTCCTTTTATGTTGGAAATGTATTTATAGCTTTATCTTGCAGCTATATTTATTCATGATGCTAATTCTTACCCTGTTGCTTTTTATGTACAGCTTTGTGTTTCTCTTTGTGCCATGGTATCTTTTGGAGAAGCCTGGAATGGAAGTCTCACAGATCCAATTTAATTTCTGGATATTTTTCTCGAATGCACTTTGCGCCTTGGCTTTAAATTTCTCAATTTTTTTAGTAATTGGTAGAACTGGTGCAGTGACCATTCGAGTTGCTGGTGTCCTCAAAGACTGGATACTCATTACCCTCTCGACCATTATTTTTCCAGAGTCGACAATCACCCAGCTAAATATCATTGGATACGCTATTGGTACCCTTCTTCAGTGTTAAATTTGGAATTTTTGAGTAGCTTGAATGCATTATTAACGTTGTCAACTTTTCTACAGCTTTATGTGGTGTTGTTATGTACAACTACTTGAAGGTCAAGGATACTCGTTTAACCCAAACTTCCTTGGAGAGTATTCCAGATCGAGCGGCAAAGGTGAACATTTCAATTTAGTCTTTTCGAAAAGGTTGTTTGGGTTTTGAGAATATCATCCCATATCATCATTCATGATGTTAATTTCCCCTGTCCAAAATTTGCAGGTTTAATAAGTTGGAAAAGAAGGAATCTGATCTGTATGTTTCGGATGACAGTATAAACCGGAGTTCTGGAAGGATAAATGGAAGAAATGGTTCGAATGCAAGAGGGTCTGTTGTCTAGGTCGAAGCCAGCGCGGTAGCTGCTCCAAAACTCGTGTTGGTTCGATCAGATTTTTTTCATCCTTGTCGTTTTACAGAAGTTTTATTAGTGAACTGAAACAGATAGGCAAGAGCAGCACTCGAGTATTGTATATTCCAATCCTTTTGTGCAGTATTGCCGTTTTTGAGCATTCAATGAAATACTAGTCTTGTGCATGATGAGATCCCATAATTTGCGTAGTAAGAAGGTTTAACTTCAACATTGATAGTAATTAATGACTCGACATCTAGGGCTAAAGCACTGTTCCGTGCGGGCTGCGAGAGCGGTATCACAGGCCTTGCATAGTCCTATTAGGGAATCGAGGAAGAACGTGGTCCCTCCAAATCCGGTTGACTCTTATTTCTTGTTTCTTTTTTTTAATAATAATAATAATTATTATTATTATTTTGTTTTAAATTTGAAAATAATATTAAAAAATATGAATAAGTAAATGGGATCAGGAAATGAGGAAACTTTAAGACGAAATTAGACACACTACTCTATAGAAGGGAATGAATTAGAATGATTAATAATTTAATACACTTTTAAACTAAATTGAAATTTTTAATAACCATATTAATTACGTTCACTTAAAATATGAAGACATATGAAAGTTAGCAAATTCATTTCCAAATACATGGGGTTGACACTTCTAATCTGATCTGATCTGATCTGATCTTTTTTTTTTTTTTTTTTTTCCACTTTTTAAAATTTTTGTTATCAAAAATTTTCGTTTGATGCGGCATTTTACGCTGATGTTATCCATTTTGAGGGATTCGAAATTTGTTAGAAATTTTACAATGCGGGCATAAATATGTTATGGACGAAGTTTAAATATCGAAAATTATCTTTCATCAATTATTGAACACAAAATAAATCATAATTATTAAGTCAATTTCTTGCTGTCATTTTTGATTTGTTATTATAAATTCGATGTTTATCAATTTTCAAATTTGAAAGATGTATTTCAAATTTTGTTTTGAATACTTCGAAATGATAACAAAAACTTCACCCGACAAGTGAAAAAACATAGCCCGTAAATAAGTCTAAAGAGATAACGCCAAAACATGAATTAAAAGGAAATTGAAGAAAATCAACCATCCATGGATTTATCCTAAGGCTTTGATTGTTGTTTCACTTTTTTAAAGTTATCATCACTTTTTTGAAATTCTAATAGAACAATACATTTTTGGCTAAACTTTAAATTTGTTTATTAAAAATTTTTTAGACGTTAATTTATTTTATAATTTATTAACTGTGAATTAAATTCTCATGATAGAGAAAGTGGCATTGTACCTACATCACTTTTCACTTATAAAAGTAACACACATCACTTTTTAATTAAAATATAATATTGTATGTCACTTTTTGATTTAAAAGTCTCAACTGTAAGTTGCCCTATTAATTATTTGCCAGAAGTGGAGGGACTAGAGATGCAATTGTTTGAAACTTCGATTAGGTTTCATACTAAGGTATTGCTTAGTCATGTGTCTCCCATGCTAACATAGATTGTTAAAAAAAAAAAAATATATATATATATATATATTAGATGCTCTTTCAAACAAAGCGAGTGAGCAAAATCTCTATTTACTGCTTCTCTCTCTCCTGTCAGCAACTAAGCAACACTTCAAGCCTCTGATTGCGCTTCTTTGTGAATTTTTAACATTTTTTCTACTGTTATATAGTGTCAAAAGGAAGAATTGTTAAATAAAATAATTGTCATTATTTTTTATATTTGAATTACGGAAATGCCCTCTTTAACTATTCTTCAAATTTTTTTGATGGGGGCATTTTCGATAATTCATTCTGTTAAAAGTTATGAAAGTTGCATTTTTTCAACAATTGCGGCAGTTTTTTTTTTTTTTTGATACCCAGGTATCCCAACTTAACCAAACTAAATCCTAGACCTCTAGCCACCGGCCCCTCAGCGACTCGAGGAGGTAAACAGCAGGTTATTCCCTTGTTGGCTCCCAAGTCACTGCTTATACTCCTGGCCCCAAAAGAGCTCTTCTCACTGCCTTCCAGTCATTGTCTTGCCTTTGAGAAAATCCCTCTTCCAAGAATCGTGCCTTCCAGGAATCGAACTCTCTACGCTGAGGTTGCGAGCCCACAAATGCAATTGTTCCACCAACTCGGATGTACCCCGAGGGGCACGACGGCTTCTTTGTTACAATGCATAACGGTCGAAAATAAGCTAAAATTCACAAAAATAAGCACGACTAGACAAGGGCTAAATTACAACCCTACTATATGTACACTCTCCTTTACATTTTGTTTGACACTCTTCCACATTCACAACACTCGTTCTCTCTCCTATTTGTTACATATTTTCCTATTTATTATTTTTTGTCTCCCCAATTAAATGATTAAAGATTAAATTTTGAAATGTAAAAAAAAAAAAGGAAAGAAAAGAAATTTAAACTTAGATATTCATTCATTAAACATTTATACCACGTAAATTACTAATCTTTCAACTTGCTCACTTGAATTGCAATCCATATAGCGCATTGAAAATCCTCTTAAGGGCTCATATTATTCGATTTTCGAGATTTTAGTTGCTATCTAGTTATAATAAAATTTGGAATTTTATCCAATTTCTTGATCCAAATCGGTATTTAGTTCGATCAGCAATCTGTATAGCCCTTGTTTGACACCCATTTTTTTCTCATTCTATTTCTCATTTTCTTCAGTTTCTTCATTTCAACCACACATTCTATCAATAAAATATTATTACACATACACCAAAAAAATTCTCCTTTTTAACCACACAATCTTCCATCAATCACTATTCCAAAAATTAATTCTCAAACAAAATGAGTGTCAAACAGGGGCTAATACATTGAAGATGCTCTCAAGGGCTCAGACTATTCGATTATTGAAATTTTGGTTACTATTGAGTTATAATAAAATTCCTTTATCCAAATCGGTATCTAGTGTAATCAATAATTTGCCTACCAAAATCAGTTACGATTGTGAATCAACAAATTCTTGATTCTCCATCGTCTATGCCATTTTCGTTGCATCACTAATCAAAAACTATAAATGAAGTTCGAATACAAATAAATCATATTGCAGATTTATGGCATATCTAATTGGTATCATGGACCTTTGAAGATAAATGAAGTCAATAGTTTGTTCCCAGCATAAACAATCTTACCAGAGAAAGTGCATAAACAATGCTTTTACACTGCTAAAATGTTCGCTTTATTCATTTCCCATGAGTCGAAAGTGTCCCTCGAGCATTGCTCAATTCCTTGGTTCCTGCCCTCTGAATCTATGTGAAGAAGACGAGCACGAAAAGAACAATAAACAAAACTAATAAGAACAAAATCATCATAATTTGACCCTTTGCTCCAGCCTTCTTCATTACCATGGCAACCTTTTTCTGCAGAAACATGCAATTTACAGAACAATGAGAATGCTTGGGAGTAAGGAAAACCAAGAATTCTACAACATTACCTTAATAGCAACTTCAACTCAGAATTTTAACAAATGGATCGCAAATAAAGGAAGATAATCACCTGAACAAATTCGAGACGATTTGATGTACTGTCCATTTCTGTACCCAGTTCATCTATAATTTTCTCCTAATATATCATCAAATTCAGATTTAGCAAAAAAATCCTAAAGAAAGTTTAGAAGGTTCACAAGTACTGCAATTACAAGTCTTGGTTAAATTTTACCAGATATATAACAAACAGAAGCGAGTGCATTTCTATATCGATCAATTAAATTTAGACAACAATTACCTGTGCAAGGAGTTCTTCATGTATTGTAAGGCCAACACCTCCAATTCTTTCTACGCTGGCACTGAGCTCATCCAACTCGTCATCCTGTTGCCTACAAGAAAAAAAATCTTGTCAGAATGAGAAAAATGAAACACTTGATGATTGCAGATATCTACTTAATGAAATAGATAAAAGCAATGTGAACAGCACTGATCTAAATAAGATCCAGTGGATTAGTACATATGAAAGTTTGAATAACCCATATTGCACGTCTATTTGTGAAAATATTTCTCTTTATCATTAGAAAGTCTTTCTCAAACTAAAACAGCTCGTATGATTGGGATATAATACGCGGTAACTTCAAAAGGTAGAAAGAATATTAAAAACATTGTTCATTACAAGGTAGAGTGCTACTCAGTACTCATCATGAGATAGAAGCAAGATGATAGGGCAAATTGTTTCAACCAGCTGCTGCCAGTAGAATCCTCCAATACGAACCAAAAAGTTAACAACTAATCCTTATTCCCAATATATTTGGAGTTGGCTACATAAATAATTTTTTTCGGCACTCCTTCATGACAACATTTACTGCAAGACTGAAAGCAACTAGGTTCTTAACAGCCACATCATGCCATGTTAGTTTTGGTCTACCCATTTCTCTTCTAACTTGTTCTACTGTGATTGCATCACTCGCATGTCTAGCATAAACCCCTTTGAAATATTAGTTTTCCTCCAACGATGTTTAGAGTCCCAACAACCAGAATACGTCTGGGTCTTAAAGGTTCTAGACAAATTATTGATATAGAGGTAAGCAATGACAAATCACTATGATCCATAACAATGAATTACATAAAATGCAAGGTAGACCTTTGCATTCTCTGATTGAGTACAATAACAGAATTAAGATAGCCTAACAACAGTTTCCGACCTTGCTAATAAGTGCACAAAAATTAAATAAAACAAAGGGACAGAATAAAAAAATAAGGCAGAATAGGTGTTCAAACTATACCTCATGAGAAGTAGTTGTCGATCTGATTCTGACGATATAAAATCATCATTATCTTGTGCATCATACTGGTTGGATATGTCAGATTGATGAGAATTTGGAAGTCTCATCAGCTCACGCCGCATTCCATTAATACCAGAAGTGCTTGTTCTGTTCGACTCCTTCCCAGTTATTACTGATTTCTTCATATTTCCCACCTATACATAAAAATAATCCTTTAGGTGATCTGGAACTTGGGGAACCAAGGAACAAAAACTGCTATCCACACTCTGGATACCTTTGAAAGTTAAAATTATGAGACTCAAGCAGCATATTAATTCATAGGCAACATCAACAGAAGGAATGGAGCAAAATCAACAAGCAGTTATAGTACATATACCTGAGTACGAGCATTTCCGGTCCATCTTCTTCGTTTATCAAGCTCCACCTGGGTAATACCATAAAAAGAAGGATCTCTTGCTGCAACAGCAATTGTCTTGTCCAATTCATCCACCTTCCTATCAGGAAAATTACTTCAGTATTGATACAGTATGTTGTTCTATTGTTTATCAGGAACTTGGAAAGAAGCAAGCACATTTATGAACATCAAGTTTATTCTTCTAGGATATGTAATGCATATAAAGACGCTAGAAATGCTAGCTACTATTATTGTTGAAAGGGTTGGCATTCTAGCAGTTCTTGTCGTTGACGTGAAGCAGATGTAAGGGAGAATACCCCAATAAGGATACTGATTAAAATAATAACATTTAGGATTCATGAACAATTGGTTGAAGTTGCAAAGGGAGTGCAGAAGTCACATCACATGCATAAATGTATCAACTAACATGGAAACTGAACTTATCAGCATACAGCGTGTCAACCATTTTCTAGGTATATGATCTTAAAGTGACCAGAAGAAAAATAAGGTGCATCTTACAGGTTTAAGCAAACTCATACCTGCCACTCTATGCTCTCACAACTAGCAAGAAGCTCCTTAGTGATTTGTAGTTGATTCCCACTGTCAGAAGGCATTTGTTCCCATTGGTGAAATGTTGAGAGCAACTTGTCAATCTAATCAAGTAGGTAATGGATGCTTAGATATATTTTTCAAAAATTCCAAATGACATAGCAACTAGAAGCAAATTTTAGCAGCTAGAAAAACAGTTCCAGGGTACCAAGTTGGCAGAGAAATATCCAAGAATTTCCTTAGGATATGTTTGATAGCAAGACAATAAGAATTGGCAGATGAATACACTGTACTAAAGCCTAAGAGATCAGTTAATTTCTTTCTGCTTTCTCTTTTTGGTTGTATTTATACAAATTTTGAGCTAGATAAAGCTCAAGTTGGAAAACTCAATGCAGCATGATGAAAAAAATAACATTCAACTAAACCAAGCAGCAATCCACAGGAAAAAAAAACAAAAAACTCATAGTTATTGTGCGTATTTCTCAAATTGTGTAGCATAAGGACCGATACAAGAGGTAAACTTTTGTCCTTTGTAGTTTATTAGGCACAACTGGCATTGCTTTGAGAGAGAATTTATCTTTAACTCTATAATGAAAAAGCTTCAAATATTCTGGAAATCAAGGAATGTACTATATACTCTTCAGATTCAAAACTCACCCAAATTTTTTCTTCCATTTAGTGCACTGTAAAAATTCTTACATTATCCATAACTCATATTAACTTAAAATACTGTCATTTTGGTTTTCAGATAATGTTGTCATTTTAGTCCTTTTATTCCTTCATTCTTGATATAGTATTAACCTCCAGATGCACCATAACTAGTAACTGCACCTATAATGTAAATACAAACCAATAAGCTCCAATATCACTCCTGATACATAAAAGAGTCTTTCATTTTTTATAACCTCCAATCCAATCCCCAACAAACATAGAACAATTAAAAGCATCAAAATTCACAGGTGTTCATGGTTGAATTCAAATTCTTTGGCAACTCGGGAAGATGAGATCGTACATTTAAAACCAAACTCTCTACAAATATCAGAACGAAATCACAAATTCCAGTGATAAATACATCAAAACCGGATTACAAACTCATCAAGGTAGTGAAAAAAATAGATTAACAGAATCAATAGATCCAGGATTCAAATGGAAAATACTTACAGAATCTTGAATTTCCTCTTTGACAATGTAAAAAGGGTCTTTAGCCGAAGACATTTCTATATCCAATTACACAAATACAATATGTTCCCACCTATAATACATCATGAAACTTCAAGATCTAATATCTGAAAAATAAAAGCACAAAAATACATACAACCAAGCAAATAAATATACGTATTACATACCTTAGAAAAATGAGACTCAAGAACTCAAGTGTGGGTGGGTGGGCGGGGGGGGGTTTGGGATTGTATTTGTGGGGAAAAAGACTGATTAAATCAGATAATAATTACATCAGTTGCGTGAATACGGGTCGGGTTGATGATGGCAGTTAATCCATCAGAATCAAGTATTGGGTCCAAGTTCATGCCTCTAGTCTAGCCCGGGAACTAACAAAAAAGTGTGTAATACAAAGAGTAATGCTAGTCTAAATATTGATGATACGACGTTTTATTAAAATTTAGCCCCTATCTGGATTCCATTAAAATAAATTTTGAAAAAAAAAATATTTTGAAATAATAATTTTTTGAAGAATAAATGATTAAAAAGCAAGATTTTTTTTAAAAACATTTATGTGTAATATTATTTTATTGAAGAATATGTTGTTGAAAATTAGAAAGGAAAAATACATTCTCTAAAAAAAAGAAGAAGAAGAGAGCCCAAATAGGAGTTTAGAATAATGTTTTTCGTACATCACTGTGTACAAATAAATAATATGGAAGAAAGAGGGAAAAATAGACTGAAAGAAAAGAAATTCAGTTATTATAATCTTTCTTTCACTTTCATATTATCTATATGTGCATCATTATGTCAAAATGATGTATAAATAGCATTATTCTAAAATTTAAATGATTTTCTTCTCTCTCTTTTTTTTATTCTCTTTCAAACTATTCTTTTTCATTCTTCGTGCACCAATCAATAAAAGAAAATGCTTGTTGTACTTCATCACTTAAGTATTCTTTTACAGATCAATGAGTTGTCAAAGAAAGCGGAGATTTTTTTTTTTTTTTTTTTCGTTGATGAAATTTTGACACAATCAAATTTCATCACATCATTTATTTATAAATAAATTTGTAAGTTGTAATGTGCATATGGCACGATCGTACTTTTTAACTACGTATCCTCGTTTTCTCATTCTCTTTCTCACCATCAATTTCACAAAAAAAGTTGGCCCACAAGCAAAGCCCTCTATTTTGTTGGCCCATTTCAGCCCAATTGTTCATTCCCGCGACCATTCGCAATTGACTATACTATTCAATTCTAGGGTGAGTTAATTAAATCAGTTGAATTTGGATTATACTAGTGATACCTAGGGGTGTATCTAAGGGGTTACACCCCCCTCACATGGGGATGAGATCCACTTAAATAAAAAAAATATTCTATGCAAGTGGGTCCCACCCCATGTGAGGGGGTGTAACCCTTTAGGTACATCTTTTGATGTATCACCGGCATAATCCATCGGATTTTATCATTTGTTCACAAAAAATAAATGATTACTAAATGTTCACCCAACTATTTAATAATTTAATCATGGAAAATTTGATGAAATAGCCTATTCCCAAAGAATATTTGGGAAATGGCATTTAACCATTTTAAACATATAGAATTATCTAAAATACCCCAACATAGAATTTACAACTAGGTCACCATAATATAAGAGGAAATACAATAAAAAACCTTAAGAAGTTTTATAGCTAAAAATGACCAATAAAACTTATAAAAAACATAGATCTAAAAGAGGATCATATAAGATTAAGAAAATTA
>CAIGRP010105879.1:0-39010 GCA_903798385.1 Fraxinus cuspidata | reverse complement strand
TTTTCTTTATAAAATTTTCACTTGTTTTCAAAAACCCGTTTTCGAAAATGGGAAAGAGAACGCGTTTTCACTGTTTTGGAAAATCGAAAACAGAAAACGGCTTGAAAATGATAAAGAGAACAGGGCATAAGTTTTTCTCTGACCATCCCTAGGTGCCTCGAGGGCAAACGTCATCCTCCAGAAGAATATATTCCATATATCTCAAGAATTAATTTTAACCATACATTTCATGAAATCAATAACTTACAACAATATATTCCATTATTATTTTTTATTAAAATCTGATTTTAATCAATACTAAACCAGGACTAAACGATGAAAGCTATTAAGTTCTTAACAACTAACCTGCGTGATAACAAAGCTAAGTATACAGATTTCAGAATGGTTGCAATATTACACAAATTAAAATCTATAGCAAACAACTCAGTAAACTTGCATTCAAATTTTAAATCCAAATCAACTAAACTTGTGTTTGGTAATTTGATCAAGTTTCTTCACCATCTCAGTGGAAAGATGATTCTTCCAATCTCCAACCTCACCTTGACGAAATTATACCTTACTTTCCTGACCATATATTAACTTTCCAGTCTTGTTGATTTCGAGATTGCTTAAATTATCAAAGCTACAGAGCTTCAAGATATCGTCCACCATTCTTGATTCTTCTTCACCTACACAAATTGGACATCCCAAAAACTGTAAGTGTTATGCACTAAGTCCTATCAATTTTGGACATAAATGCTTTTAATATATATAATCGATACATATTTATGACAAGATCTATTATTTGATTGAATAAATATTCTAATAAATTAAATAATAGAATTCGTAGATTCAAGTCTTGGTGATTTGTTAATCACAAGGAGTTGTGATTGTGAGATACAAATTATATATGACTGAATTTTAAATCGTCCGTGGTCATATGTAACAACGAGATACTGATATCGTTATTATGGATAGACCATCACGTGTGACATTTCTTACTTGTAAAGTAAGTGGATGATCTCACAAGTTAAAGTGTGGTAACACTTGAATGAATACGTTGATGTTTTGTTATAGAACAAAACATTGGATACCCGCTGGGAGATTCCACATGGATAACTATCTGAATGCGAGTAGTTAATCTCTAACGTTCGATAGTGGAATTGGTCATTTGACTTGAGGTCATCATTGTGCCTTATATGTGGACAATCATACTCTGATGATGTTGGATATTGCTCTGCCAATGGTCACTGATACGACATCGTTTGAGTATGTCAAGAATCATATAAAAGTTGTAAATGATCAATAGAGGATTTTGGTGGTGTTGGATGTTGCTCTACCAATGGTCGCTAATACAGTATCGTTCGGGTATGTCAAGAGTCATATGAAGGTTGTGAATGATCGATAGAGGATTTGTCACTCTTAGATAGTAAGAGATTATGATCTACAATTCATTCAGTTAAGTTGATAATGAAATTCTTGGTCAATGTGTACTCATAGGTTGAAAATGAATTTTCGACTTATATTGACTAACTAGTGGGATGAAAGATATGATTGATAATTGAGATTGACATATTTCCATATCTCATAATTGATCCGATCATATTGACGAAGGGATTATAGTTTCATGGTGAACGAATAAGTTTGGTGACATTTTTTGTCACATGTATTGCCTTGATACATTGCTAGATGTCAATTTGAGACGATGAATGTGAATTTGTGATAAATTAAAACGGGTATTTTAATTTATGATTTTAATTAGATCAAAATAATAATTCATGTTATTAGGTATCGTAATTGAAAACTTGATGGGTTACACACAAAAGGAGAACCATAAGAATGAGATTCACCAATTAATTAATTAACAAGTGTTGGACAATTAATTAATTAATTGAGTTTCTTGTTCATAAGCCCGAATTAATTAATTGGATAATTAATTCACGGACCAGATTTAATAAATTTGATTAATTAAATATTAGACCGGGTTAAGTTTAAGAGACGGGTCAAGCCTACTTGAACTTATATTAATAAGCTATCAGGGTTTCGGAAAAAGAGAACAAAACATAATTCATATTATTGATAGCATAAGAAAAGAGAAACCATAATTTTCTTATTCTTGTTCTCTATGTGGATTTTCATTGGAGGCTGGACAATGGACAGCTGTGGATTGCAGTTTGTGATTGTTCGTGTTCGAAAATTAGCAAAGGAGTTTGCAGAATTTATCAAAGATATAATTCTTATCACAATTTATATCTATGCACAAAACAGATCCTTGGTGTGAATTAAAAATAATTTATTTTCCGTTGTGCATGTTAAGTAAATTCCCAACAAAAATTCCGCGAGGCATTTTAAATGAACATATGACTCTTCTTTCATATTCTCATACGTCAAAAAGAGGATCCTATTAGAATTTTTCTTGCTTTCATTCCAATAATCTAAGATATGGTCCCAACAATGTCCATATGGGCTTACCCCTCTATAAAACATGTCAAAAGCCTCATCAAATGATCTGCTTCCCTTCTTCTCGAGCCTTAACTTGTTTGTGAAATGCCAAAAAGACACAAAAGTATCCTTGGGGCTCCTGCAAAGATAAACAAGCTTGGATGCAGAATTATGGACTGCTTTTTGCAAGGAAAAATAGGGCAAATGAGTGGCAAAAAGTCTAGGAAAGGGAATTGAGGATGGATTAGGGATTTGATTATGCAAGTAGAGATCGAAATCAAAGAATGGTACGAGTTCATGAGTATTCTTGCTGAGTAAAGGATGATTTTTCTTAACAAGATGTTTCTCATGGTTCACTAAAGTGAACATAATCTCCTTTAACCACATAGTGCATGATTTGGGACTAGTAACAAGAATAATATCTGAATCCCGAGCCAAGAAGTGTTTTTGTAATGTAATGACTTGTTGAAGACGTGTAGGAGATACCAGAACCCTTCATATTTGTACTAATAAGAGGAAATCCATCCTTTTTCTTTAGGTAGAGAGGAGAATAAGCTCTTACATTCTTGGGTTAGTACTTCTTCCTCTTGTAAATCCATTGGAAGCAATAAGGAAGTTTTGGCTGTCATTTTATTCTTGTGGAAACTTTGTTAGTAGTCAAGCCTCTCAAATCTATTCCTATTATCTTATAGACATCAATCGCGTGTTTTCATAAATTATACCAAACAAATAGAGGCATAGTTACCATCAAATTTGTTGCTAATTATATATAATTAGTAAAACAACGATACTTGTTAAGCCTACATGTTATGCTACTTTTGTTGGGAAGTGAAATTATTTTTCCCATATCTTTCAAGGAGAAATTATTTGACAACCATAATTTCAACGATTGAAACATAGAGACGTCATTTCCCGTTAATATGTTATCTACATATAATATCATGAATACGACAACGTTCCTACTATCTTCTTGCAAGCACAGAGATCTTCATTTTTTATAAAATCAAACATTTTGATTTTCTCATCACATCGAAGATTCCTGCTCCAAGAGGTTTCCTTTAATTCATATATGAATTGATCAAGCTTGCATACCTTGTAAGCTTATTTAAATTCAAAACTTTAAAATTGTGTCATGTATACTTCTTGCAAATTCCTGTTAAGGAATGCAATTTTGACATTCATATATCATAACTCATAGTCAAGATATGCAGCTATTACAAACAAAATTCGAATGGACTTTAGCATGACTATATGCTAAAATGTTTCATCAAAATTAACTTCTTGTCTTTGTTTATAACATTTTACTATTAACATTGCTTTGTATTAATGTATATTTCTATCTATGTCGACATTTTCGTGTAAACCCATTTACAACATATGGGTTCTATCCTATCAAGCTAGTCGATTAGGGTCTAAACATTGTTCACATACATCGAATTCATCTCGAATTCCATGACCTCTTGCGATATGAGTCAACACTTGACTTTTTTTGTTTGCGTGACTAGTAGGTTCATCATCATGTATTAGTAATGCTTGTTTAGTAATTATGGATTTGTATCTTCTAGAAGGTCGTAATCCTACTAGATTTACACGGAGCTGATGTGTCCTTAGGAATCTCTACTTCCTAATCAAGAGTATTTCCTTCAACAGGTATGTGATTAGACTCATGTTCATCTACTTGGTCAATTATATTTGTGGATTCTTGAACTCATTTAAGATTTTTTATACTCCCACTGTCCTCTCCTAGAATGAACTATTTCTCTATAAATATGACATGTCTTAAGAAGAGCACATTCCTCTCAATGGGATTATATATTTGATATCCAATTGTTTCTTTTAGATATCTCACAAATATGCACTTATCAAATTTAGTTTCAAACTTATTCGATTCAGTACGCTTTATATAAGCGTCATAGTCCCAAACTTTACTATGAGACAAGTTGGACCTTCTGATTTTCCATGACTCGTATGAAATTTTGTCAACCGACTTAGATGGGATACAATTTAGTACGTAGTACGCCACAATTAATGCAGGAACCTAGAACAATTTTGGGAGGTTTGCATGGCTCGTTATTAATCGCACCATATTTAATAATGAGAGATCCTCTCTTCAAATACACCATTATGTTGCGGTGTACGTGTCGGAGTCCACTGCGAGAAAATCTCATTCTCTTTTAGATATAAAATCTCCCTTTTAGATATTTCCCACCTCGATCAGGTCTTAGTGTGAGAGCACATTTACCTATTTATTTTTCTATTTCTAGCTTGAATCCTTTAAACCTTTCAAGAATTTCATGCTTGAATTTCATCAAATATACATGACCATTTCTAAAATATTTATTAGTAAATATGATGAATTAAGAGAAACCTCATCCAGAATTAATTGACATGGGTCCACATACATCACTATGTATTAGACTTAATAATTGTGCAGGTCTTTCACATTTTCAAGTAAAAGGGGATTTGGTCATTGTGCCTAACATGCATGATTCGCATTCGTCAAGTAATTCAAATTTATTTGATCCAAATATATATCTCTATGTAATTTTGGAATTGCATTCTTATTATATGTGATCAAGTCTGCAATGCCAGATATAGATGTTATTCAAAATATCATTTTTGTGTCTTTAAACTTCTATACTCATTATAAAATATTTAGTGTTTAGAATATAAACGTCATTTTGTAATTTACCATAATCATAAAAGTTGCCCTTAATATTAAAATAATTCATGACCAAATATGAAATTTAAATAATGTTCTTGATAATGGTATGAACATAATAATATTTTTATAATTATAATATTAAGCATAAAGGAAATGGCAAGAAGTATGCTCCTACAGGCAATGCAGGATCCTTTTGCTCATTTTCAACGTGTAGGTCAACTTCTCCATATTGCAGTGGTCTACTTCTATTTAGTTTCTGTATATTTATACAAATTTGATATATACATAAATGGTATATAAATACCCCAAGAAGCTAAAAAAGTAGATATAAGCCTTGCAATCTTTCTTCTACTGACCTTTCATTCCACTATGATATTAAGGGTCATCAAACTTGATAATGTATTGATTTACTTTGATTGCCTTAGCTATCTTAGAAGCTTTCCTAAAGCCCCATTAGACTTCCTCTTAGTACCCTTAGAGGAATCAATGGCTTGCCTACTAGTAACTTTGATATTGGGCTTAACAATCTCAAGCATGTTCAACAACTTAATGAGTGTGCACTCAAGTTTATTCATATCTAAATTCATAATTAGTTATGAATAATTCTCCAGCAGAGATTGTAGAACCAATTCGATACTTAGTTCATGGTTTATGACTGAATTGAATTGAGACAACTTCTCAATGACAATCATCTTCAGCACATGAGCAATGACCGAAGATTCCTTTGTTATTTTGCACCAGTATAGTTACATAGAAGTCTCATATCCTTTCACAGGCGATTATTCATCATTCAACTCCTTGAGAGGAAAAATCAACATGTTACATTTATACCCTCATGTTGCATTTATAACTTAGGTAACATAGTTGCAAGCATCACACTTATTGCAGTACTATCGTCATTATTATGTTTAATATAGTAACCACTTCATCCTTAGTTGAGTCATTGTCATGTGTCTCTGGAAAATATTATTGAAGGACATAACCAATTTTTCTCATATCTGAGAACAATTCTTATATTGCGATCAAGAAAATTTGACTTGGTTGTTGGTATCCAGCATATCTTTCAAATACAGATAGTTACTCATAATTCAATAAACATAAATGATGAAAAAAAAATAAAAGAATGATATATAGAAATGCATCAATTAATTTAATATGATATTTTATTAAATTAATTATGCTTTCACTGTTTAACTCAAATTTATGACTCTCCAACAAATTTATGAAATCCATATTTGACTCTCAATGTGCTAGAATCCCATTTGTTATATTAAATCCTTGAGTGTACTCAACAAATCTTAATAAAATATTTGGATAGATACTGGTATTAGTTGTATCTGCATACAACTGCCATATCATTAAGTGATAACTATTTATTTTTACACATCTTATGTATTAGCTTACTTCTAGAATTTATCTCGGTGTACTCAATAAAAGATAAATTTTAATTAAATCAAATTCATAATTCGATAATATATAATATTTAACAGTATCAAACATGTCCATAATAGACCAACTTTAATTGTACTCAACAAGTTGAGATCGATTGATGACTCTAATTTTTTACTATAATGATGGAAGGTAAATAATAATTTGACTTAATATTTTAGAGAGGGATTTATCATGCAAACCTTTCACCGTAATAAGTATATATATTTATTATATATCTAACATACAAATAAACATACATATAATAGTGTTGACTATTATTGATTTATTCTTTCTAATCTTTACGGGCCATTAAGAAAGACTAGTTGGTCAATTCTTAGGGGTTATTGCATTGACTCATTCAATGCTTCATCTCTACGGTCTCCTCCTCTTCTTATTTCTTCAATTAGTCCAACTGTAACCTGTATCCTACAGTAGTTGGCACACATGCCCATAAAATAATAAGAATAAAACTAACAATTCAACACATCCACATAGTTGAGTCCATATTCATCAACTAATAAAATATTTATTATATAAATACTTTCCTATATAATATTTAATATTTTATGCATACATATTTCAAAATTCTAGCAACTAAGGCCATCTAAACTAATTTAGACAAAATGTTCAGAACAATTAAATAATTAAATAATCAAATTAATCAATTAATTTAATAAGCGAATTTATTTAATTAAAATTAATTTTAATTAAATACCGAATTGGAGTCAACTCTAATTCCACAATTATATGGCGGAACTATTTGATTAGAATCAAATTTTAATTAAATATCAAAATAGAGTCCAATTCTAGTTCCAAAACTTAGGGTGATTTAATTAAATACCAAATTTAGAGTCCAACTCTAATTCCAAAGTTTCAGAGCGAGACAATTTAATTAAAATCAAATATTAATTAAATGCCCGATTAGAGTCCAACTCTAATTTCAAGAATATATTAGGGTAAGATAATTTAACTAAATTAAATTTTAATTAAATATCAAATTAGGGTCCAATTCTAATTATAATTGAATTAACATTTTAATAAAAGATAAAACTCCTAAATAAAATAAAATTCAATTTAGAGTCAAAATTTAATATTTAAGTTGAAATCCAATTTGAAATGTAATATAAAAGTCGTCAATTTTAAAGAAAATTTTAATTTGGATCAAAATCAAAATTCTTGTGAAAATTGAAAATATATGTTAAAATCCATTTGAAAATCAAATATAAAACTATTTTAATATTTAAATTCAAAACTCTTTTTGAAAATTGCAAATTGACCCATTTGGAAATTATTAACAGAGTCCTCAAAATCTCTAAAATTACGTAAAGGCCCTTATTTTAATAATTGCACATTGTCCCCTAAATCATATTTCAAGCATGTGCCTACAATTTCACAAATTGCATCAGAGACCCCACCTCCACCTTCATTCGTGACTTTTCCCCTAGAGAACACTCATCGTCCTCTTGCAATTAGGGACGGTCCCGCCTATTGTGGTATCGAGATGTGCCACTCATTCCGTCATCAAAGAGTGGCGGCACTTCGTGCGGGCAGCAGTGACGTGCATTGTTGCAAACAGCAGCTCGAGCTGTTGTATTCTATAGTGGCATGGACGCCACTACGACATAGCGTCCAAAGTCAGTGTAGCCGTGGTTGCCGCTGCAGGCGCATAGCTGCAAGCTCTTGCTACTTGTAGCGGTCGGCGGCGACAACGCCACCGCCATCTATCTTCCAATTCAATTTCGACCCCTTTTTTAATTACTGGAAATAAGAAATCAACAATCAACTCTTGATTGTTCAAACATGCAAAACATTTTCTAACAAGCACGAAGTAGACTCTAATACCATTGTTAGGAATTTACTTAATCGTGCACAGTGAAAAATAAATTAATTTCATTTCCCACCAGGGTTGCTAATACGGCATATTCGGGTATATCAATAATCATATAAAGGTTGAGAATGATTAACAGATGATTCATCACTCTTAGATAGTAATGAAATTGGTGAGAATTGAAATTATTTTATTTTTCATATAAAGGTTGTGAATGATCAGCAGATGATTCGTGTACAATGAAGAATAAAATTATTTCACTATTTCTATCTAAGAGTGACGAATCATGTGTTGATCATTCACAACCTTTATATGATTATTGATATACCTGAACATGCAGTATTAGCAACTTTTGGTAGAGCAACATCTAAAGAACCAATTTCACTATCGAATTTTAGAGATTAACCACTGACACTCAGATAGTTATCCATGTGAAATCTTCACAACGAGTCTCCAATGTTTTATTCTATAACAAAATATCCACATGTTCATTTTAAGTGTCACCACACTTTAACTCTTGAAATTAACTACTTATGTCACAAGTTAGAAATGTCACACGTGATGATATATTCATAATAATGATATTCGTATATCGTTATTACTTACGATCATTGATGATTTAGGATTCAACCATATATAATTTGTATCTCACAATCACAACACCTTGTGATTGACAAATTACAAAAACTTAAATCTACGACTCTATTATTTATTATAATTTATTAGCTTAGTCTTCAAAAAAAAAAAGAAAAAAAAAAGATCTTGCAAAAATAATTGCATTAAATATATTAGAAGTGTTTACTACTTAAATCGATTGAATTAAGGTCGTAACACTCACAAATGGCTGGTTGAAAAGAGTAGAGCATACCAGAACCCTTCATATTTGTATTGATTCTGGAAATCCATCCTTTTTCTTTAGTTAGAGAGGAGATTACGCTCTTACATTTACGGGTTAGTACTTCCTCTTGTAAATCCATTGGAGGCTGATGGCTATCTATTTATTGAATATAGAATAAGTGACTTTGAGAAAAAGGGTTAAAAATAATTAAGTGGTTTTGTATAAAGGTTGTAATAAAATATGTTTTATAGACTTAGTGGGATGCATGATTTTGTATAAAAAATTAATTGAAAGATTGAGATAAGGTTGGCGAGAGATTGATGGGTAATAGATATATGAAAGCTCTTCCTTTGTTGTGTTTTAGTGCCTCCGTTTAGCTTGTATTTGATGACCAAATGCCTATTTATGGGCTTTACATATTGACCCACTACATTTTATCTTCTAGAGATTTTCTTATTTTTAAATGTAAAAATTCAGCCACTAACTTTTCTTGTTGTCTAGGTTAGTCTAGTTTCTTAGAAATGTTAGTTTCTAGATACGACCTCCATATTTTATGACTCCTCCTTGGTCCTCATTTTGGAAATTTCAATTATGCCCCTCCTAGATGGAAATTAAAATTCAGATTTTTGTCTAAATCAAAATCAACAACTAATTTTAACCATATATTTTATGGGATCCACAACTTTTCAATCACAGTTTTCATCAACTTTTATCAAAATCTACTAAAAAAATCTGATTTTAGTACCTATTAAATAGGGACTATATCTTGTAAAACTTTGAACTTTGACCATGGTAGAACTTTTGTAAATACGCCTGCTAATTATTCTTGAATCGTATAGTGTTTGAGTTCTATTTCTTTATTTGTTTCAAATTCTCTAAAGAAGTGATACTTGATGCCAATGTGTTTAATTCCGCTGTAAAATACATGATTTTTGTCTTTGATATTATGGACTTGTTGTGCAGTACTGTAGCTTGACTTTATGTCCCTCCCATGTCTTCAAACATGAGCTTTAGTCATATAGCTTGGCTTGTCATCATTGTTGCAGCAATATACTCTACTTAATTGTTGACTATGCAACTATATCTTGTTTCTTTGACACCCAATAAAATATTTATGAACTTTGCGTGAAATGATAATCTGATGTGCTTTTCATACTGTTCACTAATGTTGCCCAATCACTGTTAGTTTATCCAAGTAGTCTTTGAGTCAGGCGTAAATTTATATCATATACTACAGTCTTTTATTCCTTACAGATATCAAAGTATTTGCTTTGCATCTCTATAATGAACTTCACTTGAACTCTACATGAATTTTGAAAGTAGGCTACGTGCATACATAATCTATGTCTTTGTAGCATACATAATCTATCTCTTTGTAGCTGTGAGATAGAGTAAACTTCCAATAAGGCTTCGAAACTATGAATTGTCTACTTTTATAGTATTGTCTTCTTTTTTGAGTGGTTTGTTGTTGTCAAGGAATGCTTCCATAGTTTTGCAGCCTTCCATCTTAAACTTCTTTATGAGACTAGTTGTATACTTCTCTTGAGCAATAAAGATCCAATCTTCAAATCGAGTTATCTCAATACATAGAAAATAGTGCATCAGTCTCAGATCCATTATCTTGAATGTTTTCATCACGTCTTACTAAATTTCTTAATCATTTTTTCATTATTTCCGGTGTAGATGAAAATTATCAACATATAGAGAAATAATGATTGTATTGTTTGTTCCTTGGATTTTGATTTATAGAGTTTGTTCGCTTTGGCTTCTCTTGAACCTTTGCTAAGTAAAATAGTTATGAATTCTGCTGTACCGAGCTCGCAGATCTTGATTTAATCATACAATGCTTTCTTTTGTCTGAGTAATTTGTCTTCTTGACCTCTTACCACAAATCCTTGAGGTTGCTCTACATAAAGTTATTTTTCAAGATATTCATTGAGAAATGCTTATTTTACGCCTAGATAATAAATCTTTCATCTCTTTGTGCAACTAGCGCAATCAACGCCCTTATAGTGTCAAGATGCGCAACTGAGGCAATTAATGTGTATCCTTTGACGACTAGTCTTGCTTTGTACTTTTGGATTGAACCATCATATTTAATTTTTATTTTGTAGACTCACCCAACTCTTTTGACTTCTTTTTCTTGTGAAAGATCAGTAAGATCTCAAGGTTTTTTTTTTCTCGATCTTTTTTATTTTTCGTCCATAGCTTTTATCGTTTCTGGCTGTCTTGAAATTGCTTCGTAGCTTTTAGGTATTATGATCATCAGGTTGTAGATTTGGTGTATTTATGATAAGCCTTATACCTTTCTTGGTGATGGTACGTCAAGTGGATGGCTATAAAAGTATGAATAAATGTCCTTGTTGCCCTAATCTTCAATTTCATTCTATATATGTCGTTTTCTCCAGCCTTTTTCCTCTTCTTTTTCTTCACATGTTCTTCAAATTCCAAACTTCTTTTTAGGAGATTTCTTGTGATTTTTTTTTTTTGTTTTTGTGAAATAAACACATCTAAACACATCTTTGTAAGTGTTTTTAGAGAGATACTATTGGTTTTGTTGGGTGTGTTAGAAATACTTCTGGAGGCTTTTCGATTGTTGATCTCTGAGATTAATAATATACTTGATGTGTAATAATAGTGGTATCAAATCATTTTGTGACGTTTCTTGGGTAGTCGAACTTCTATTTTTTTTCTTTCTCTCTTTCAGATCTAGAAGTAATTGAAACCCTAGATATGAAGCTTCTTGATGGACTTGTAAAGTTCTTGGATAATTTAGTAACAACTACTGGTTATTAATTGGTCGGATTTCTTGACTTTCATCTTGTTGTTTGTTCATATGTCGAACCAACGCTTTGGTATTTTCGCGGAAGCTTTGTTCCAATGGTAGTCAAAAAGGGGTTTTTCGAGCTCAGTTTCACGTTACCTTTCTCTATCAAACAACCAATCTCCATGGCTCCAACCCACAACCAATATATTCACCTCGATTGCTCCTCAATCTCACCCACAAAGGACAAGATAATGGTAATGATTTGAAGTGACAAAGGCAAGAAGAAAACAATGAAAGAAGACAAGAAACGAGACCAAAAACCAAAGGAAGCCCACATTTTTTTCACCAAAAGAGATTGCCGATTTTCTCTCTTCTTGCACACAATTTATTTATTCTATTTTCACAAAAATCACCCACTAAACGGCTAGGGCAAAAATACCATATATATATATGATAGGTTATGTTAGGCGTTAGTTGAACCAATAAAAGGGTTTAAATAGGCCAAGATTCAAAGCCAACCAAGAGGTAATATAAATGGGCCATGAACAACATTAATTATTTAAGTTACTTCCAACGGCCCACGTTATTTTCGGGTTGAGCCTTTATATTTGGTTGTTGGTAACAATTTAATCTAGCGTTTACATCATCACTCGGGATTCATTGGGGGTCAAAACCCAATAAATCTCCACCTTGATACACAATCAATCCGTAAGCAATCAAAACACAAAGTTAACGCTTGCATAATCAAAGCAACCAATAAAATTGGAATCACAGACCTTACCTCGTGTTTCGGACTCGAAAAGCATACCGTACCTGCTCCATGTACTCACCAGGGCTAAGGTCATAAAAAAATAACCCAAATAGAAGCAAATAATTACAGTAATCAATCAAGACCAAATAATTATGCGATGGAGATATAACATAGGATAATCCACAGATCTTTTCCAAAATATGTTCACACAAAACTATAGATTAATTCCAAATTGATCAAGCAAACGGTCAAAATACACATGCAACAAATGCATAAATGACCCCATGAAAAGATCTCACCACACTTATCATATCCCATTCTGTGTTGCCACATCTTGAGAACACACATCTCACCTCATCGCCCACCATGTTTACTAGACCGATCACTCAACTCATGTCTAACTAGTAAACATCTATAGATCCTAAGTTCTTGGGATAATTTTCTATTATCACATCGCTTCTCCCAACCTATGTGAATAATGAGTATCCATCTAACAAAAGTGATGGAAGTGTTTATCTCACACTCAACCCGATCGGAGTCTCTTCACTCCAACATTTAATCACCTCTCCATTTATGATCCAAATGTTACAAACCACATCCCCGATATAAACCACCAATATACCCCAAGACATCTATACTCCATCTCACCAATAGACATACAACACACTACTAATGCATCTACTATGCATGCAAGCAATTACACTAAATAATTAAATTGCTCTCAAATTCATGTAAATGCACATATCAAACACATTAAAATGCACATATAACCATGCAACAAAATTAAGCACTCACACACATGCAAAAAGGATTACACACGAATCCACATGCAGTAACCAGATTTACTCAATCAACCTCACTCAAGTCACAACTCGACCCAATGGCCATATTTGTCTCATCCACTCCTTATCTTTCCTTTATTATCATTCCTAGGACAATCTATTTCACCATGTCCAAATTTACTACAGTTAAAACACATCTAATTTTTCACACTTACCTTAAACCTATATTTTCCATCAAAAGTTTCATTAAAACAGTACGTGTTGTCAATTTTACCAAAAAATGCACAAAACACAAAATGCAACCAAACGACAACCACAAGCAAAGTACAGACACAATTCATACAAAATGGTTTGATTGGTCATTTAAATTTTGTTGAAATTGATTTTATTGTTATTTAATTTGTAGAGTATGGAAGACGTGCAAGATGAGCATGATGATGTGTTACTGGAATCTCATAATGAGAATAGCGCCATTCTCTCTATCACAACATTTACTGGCTGAAATGTTACGTACATTTCGGAAGGTATGAACAGAAAAAAATCCTGGTTATTAGTGAAAAGAATAAAGAAGAATTCTTCAATATCTGTTTGAAAGAGAAAGATGAGAGCCAAAAAGAAAATTTGAAGGATGTTATGGTGGAAGAAGCTCTTCTATTTATTTCTAGTGATGGCATGGGGATTTGGATGTTGGCAGCCTTGATAGCTTGTTTCCTGCGTATAAGAAACATAGAGAGCATAAGGTAAGTTAGCTGGGAAAAGCCCTGTAACGGGGTTGTCAAATTAAATACAGATGGCTGTTCAAAGGGGACTGATGAATGCTCAGGTGGGGGAATCTTGAGGGTTCATAAAGGGAATCTTGAGGCTAATCAAAGGGGACGGATGAATGCTCAGGAGGGTGAAATTCCTCCTGTTTTGTTAGTGCTGATGTTGTCCGGTTTTTATCACTGCTTGTTTCATGCCAAGTAAGACAATTTAAAGAAATCGTAATATTATAACAACTTCAAAGCTTCGAACAAGAAAGATGAATATTAACACTGGCTAGTGATGCTAAAGTGAAATACCGAAACAATATTATATGACAAGGCAAAACAAAAGATTTAGTTGACTAAATCCCCTTCATGGTAAGATTTGGTAACTGTGAGAATTTCCTTGTAATAACCCGTTCCATTAATTTCTACTAATCATGTCGACCCCTTCCTTTTTGCATTCTCTTCCGTGCTACCTTTTTACCTTGCATATCGTCACTGTCATCGAAATTTGTAGTTCTTCTTCATCATTGAGGCAAACTCGAGATTGGAACATGTGTGACATATCTTCAACTCGTTCGTTCGTAGCCGGGTTAACTAAGGGAGTGCCATCACTAGAGGATTAATTGCTTGATCCTTCTTTCACAATCCAGTCCCAAATTCAACAATTGTCATTGTAGCAAAGAAATAATCGCCCTTTATTAACCGTCTCTTTCTCTACCATGAAATACTTCTCGAATCCATGCTTGCATAATGGGCATCGGCGTTTTTGTGGGCATTCGGCAAAGGAGTGTCCCTTAGCTCTACAACTATGATATATTCCATAATTCCTTTCACCCCATTCTACGAGGGGAATAAACCACGGATCATGGTCGACTCAAATAAATAATTAGCAAGGACAAGGTGAAGAATGTCACGTGAGACCAATCAGATAACATATTCCTTTTTTTTTTTTTCTTATATTATAAATTATAATTGTTAACATAACTTTCTTACAGGGAAGACATCGCTTTAACTGCCAACGAATTGGAAATTAGACATTTCCCAATGTTTATTCATTTATATCTTGCATCAACACTTGGCCAATAGATGATCCATTGGTACTTGAAACTATTTTTTACAGTAATTAGACATCATATAAGACAATTACATAACATTTCAAGAAATCAAGACTTCAAGTCTGGAAGAGTATTTTTATTATTTAAATTTGTTCGGCAAGAGATGGAATATGAATATACAATTAAGCACAACATAGAGGACCTTCATCAACATGTCCTTAATATGAAAACAAATTAAAGTAAATTTATTGGATTTGGGGAAATTTTCAATCAAATAAAAAACCTTCCAATAGACAGAGAAACAATACAATTTAATAATAGTTGTCACAGTCACACAATATTTCATCTCACATACAGAAGAAAAATAAATTTCTTAGAAACTTTATAAGTTACATACAAGAACATCTGCTCATGATCATTCAAATGCATCAATTTAAAATTTTACAACATCTGCTCAGCAGTTTCTCTCTTTTTCTCCAAGGTCCAAGTCTGAAAAGGGTACAATTCCAAAATTTCAGTCTGTAAATGACATTTGAAGCAATTCTCTTCACAAAACAGTGAAATAGGGGTTATTTTCATCTGTACACGTGCAAACCAAACAAGTTAAAAACTGACGGGAGATAGAGAGAATTGTAGCGTTGATTTAGCAGCAGTCGGAGTTGGTGAAGCGAGAGGCGGTGAAACCATGGCTGGAAATGAAGCTGGAGCGGAGGCAAAACCTTTGGTTGAAGTGCGGTCAGAGAATGTGAACCGTTAAGTGGCGAAACAGTTGACGGAATTGCTGTCGAAGCGGTGGCGTCACCTTCAATTGAAGTGCGGCCGAAGATGGCGAGGCAACGTGAGAGTATCGACTGTGTGGATTTCAATTTGGGAGAAATTGATTTTGTGGGTGTAGATTTGGGAGAGAAGGGAACTTTAAGTTTGATTTCAATTTGTCTTTTCTATGTTTTTTTTTTTTTCTTTCTTATTTTAATACCACAAATTGAAATCCACATAATCGGAATAGTTGGAGTGTTATAATTATGATACAATAAAATATTTTCTCCCTCCAAAGACTCATGACACGTTGAAATTTTTAAACCCTTGTTTTTCAACCTAGATTTAAGTCCTGTGTAAGTAGATTTATCGCAAAAAAAAAAAGGTGACGACACCTTTGATTGAAGTGCGGCCGAAGATGGTGATGCGACATGAGAGTACCGACTGTCTGGATTTCGATTTGGATTAAATGGATTTTGTGGGTGTGAGAGTGAAGGGAACTTTAAGTTTGATTGCAATTTGTCTTTACATTTGGTTTATTTTATTATTTTAATCCCACAAATCAAAATCCACATAGTCAAAATAGTTGGAATGTTATAATTATGATCCCAATAAAGCATTTTCTCCCTCCAAAGACTCATGCCACGATGAAACCACCATTTTTCAACATGGATTTAAGCATGTGTGAGTAGTTTTATTGCAAAAAAAAAAAAAAATAGTTGAAGGCAAAACTTAAATAAATAAACAATTTTTATGTGAAAACAAAATTTTGAACGGTGTGATATATCATCATATTATAGTACACAGGTTTTGGGTTCAATTTTCATTGTCGCTTATTTGTGAAAACTGTGAACGCTAAGACATTTGACCAAATAAATCTAAATTGTATGCTAAGAGCCTATTGAAGACTAAATTTGAAATAATTGATGTGTCTTCTCTCTAATAAGTTGAATTTTATATGAGATGTTTCCATTTATACAAGTCTTGGAGTATGTTTGTTAGTGTTTAAAAGAGTTTTCATTTTCTTTCTCTCTAAAAAGTAGGTTTCGTAACTTCTAAAAAGAGTTATCCCTTGTTTGATCCACGTTTCTATTTTTTCAAAACTTATTTTCAACAACACATTTTTCAATAAAATAATATTAAATACAAATCCAAAACATTTTCTTACTTTTTAACCACATATTTTCTATCAAATTATTATTTAAAATGTAATCCCCACTCAATAATGTGCATCAAACAAGGCTTAGTACATTTTGTAAAAATGAGTAGCTTTGGAATCATGTTTAACAAAATAAGTAATTTAAAGGGAAAGTAATACTTACTTTAGCACAAAAAAATGGTTTTATTGCCTTCAAATTTTCATAATCTTTTCCTCGTAAAAAAAAAAAAGGATTATAACGTTTGTTCTTATTCGTAAGAAAATTAACCTTTTTTGTAAATTTTGTATAATATTTGTTATTTACAGATTCGATTCATTCTTTGCCATAAACAACGAAAGTAGAAATAACATCAAATTACATGCAACACAAGATTATAGTAAATAGAACATTCTTAGCGAATTTTTGTTGGATAGAAGTGTTAGATAAATGAATATGCCCTTGTTACACAATTATTACTTTAAAACTCTTCTTTCCCTATACTCATTTTAACCACATTTATATACTAAAATGTTCAAAATTTTTTCCTAATTTTTAACCACTCGCTCTTCTAAAAATAACTATTCAAAACTCTATTTTCCCCAAATAATAATTGTCAAACAAGGGTATAGTTGTGTGTCCTATGTAGTGCGTGGATAAATAATAAATTTAATCGAAATTTTATAGCATAAACACGCGCCAAACAAGTGCTAATTTTTTATTCATACTGAAAATGAACTCAAAGGACCACAGACTCGATAAATTTAACAAAGATTGAACGACAGTTTCTAGAAAGGCACAGTAGTTGAACAACCTTCATTGTCTTGACTTGATTTTATTGACAAATATGGATCGATACTTTCAGAGTACTAATCCAACTTCACTGAACTTTTGTTCAGTAATTTTGTCAAGTTTCTTCGTCATTTCAGTGGACAGATGATTCTTCCAATCTCCAACCTCACCTCGACGAAAGAAGGATTTATTTTCCATTCCATATGCTTTCTTGTCAGTCTTGTTGATATCCAGATTGCTTAAATTATCAAAACTACACAGCTTCAAGATTTCCCCCACAATTCCTGTTTCTTCTTCATCTGCCGAAAATGGGTATCCCAAGAACTCGGCTAGGCGCCTCAGATGAACAGCAGGCTCCTCTTTCATATCCTCATACTTCAAGAAAAGTATCCTATTATTTTTCTTGCTTTCGTTCCAATAATCTAACACATGATCCCAAAAGGGTCCACATGGGCTCAATCCACTGCAAAACATGTCAAAAGCCTCTTCAAGTGAATGGATGCCTGTTGCCTGGAGCTTTAATTTTTTTGCGAAATGCCAAAGAGACACCAAGTTGTCTTTAGGATTCCTACAAAGATAAACAATCTTACACGCAGAATCGTGCACTGAGTTAGGCATGAGAAAATAGGGGAAATGAGTGGCAAAAAGCCTGGGAGAGGAAGAGAAAGACAAATCTGGCTGTTGATTATCCATGTATTCTAATTCCAAGAACGGGACGAGATTATGAGGATTGTTGTTGAGTAAAGGGTGATTTTCCCTAACAGGGTATCTCTTTCGGTTCACTAAGGTGAACATGATAGCTTTCAACCAGGTAGTGCCTGATTTGGGAGTGGTAACAAGGAAAATATCAGATTCCTGAGCATGGAAGTACTTTTGACATGTAAGACTCCTTGAAGATGCATAGCACTATACCAGAAGCCTTCATATTTGTATGTATGAGAGAAAATCCAACCTTTTTCTTTAGGTAGAGAGGAGATCAATTCCTTGCATTCTTGTGAAGAGCCATTTTTTTCACGGAAGTCTGTGAATAGTCTTGAAATGGATACTCTGTTTGTATACAATTTATAAATGATTTATGTTTAGTGTACAATATTGATTGACAACATATCACATCAGAGACAGATTCAGGATCGGACTACAAATCGGACTAATATATAGAAAAATAAATTTACACCTAAAAAAAATTTGCAATAAAAATATTTTTTACACTAAAAAAATAATCGGCACTGGTTGGACCTGGCTATAGCCCGACCTTGGCCCCCCTAAATCCGTCCCCTGTGTCACGTGGCAAGTTGTCATTGAACGATTTTAAAAACAACATATCTTTTTAATCAATGTTTTTTTTGCAACCTACAACATTGTCAACAATATTATCAACCAACATTTTACAAATATATTAATCCTTTGTAAATTGATTTGTCAAAAGTACAACATTAATTTTAGTAACATTTTCGTACCTACTAATCATTATTATTCACTCATTTTCTATTTATTTTTCTGTAATTATTTTAATTGTTTATATGAGATTATTTGGTCAACTAATGATCAAATGAACGAATTTTGTCCACATGTCCTCACCTGCACTTGAGATGATATGTTTCGGACCCCAAGTGTAAAAATAAAAGATTTGGGTATAGTTTGCAACAATTTAAAAGGTTTGGGACCCCAGCTTCAATTTTTTCCCTTTTTCTCAATTTAAAATTTTCATACCAGAGACATTTTTCTTTTAGTAATATCTTATATTCTACCTTTTTGTTTAAAGATTAATTTGGTCCTTGTTTTCTTAATTTAATTATAAAAAAAATGATTCATCTGTTGGAAAATGGGCATTGTGAGGTGTCTCAAATATAAACCATGTTTTTATCTTATCATCGTACTTCAAGAATAGTATAAAATCAAAAGTTTTGGGATGATTATCTGATTAGTTATTGCTCTTTGTAAAAGTTTTCCGAAGGCCATTGAACTTCAAAAAAATTTCGATAGTCACTGAAACTTAGAAAAAGTAACCTCATCCATCACCGAGAACTTCAAAAGTTTTCCTGTTAGTCACTGAAATTGACAAAATGTATCTCATCTACATGATTACATCTTGTAAAGTTCAGTGATTAATGTGACAACTTTTAAAATTCAATGATCTTCTGAAAACCTTACGTAAGGTTTAGTGGCCAATTGTGTTGTTTTAGTCTCTCTTTTTTTTAATTCGTACCCCCCCACAATTTTATTCTCTCTAGTACCGTCAAACTTATAAAAAAATAAATAAATAAAGAATAGCCTTTTATCTCAGGGATAACGGACAAGATTATCTACTTGCCTCTCTAAGATTAAAGAAAAAAACTAAAAAAAGCATAAAAGATTGATAAATTACATGATTAGTCACTGAACTTTGGGTAAAATTTCCAAGAGGTTACTGAATTTAAAAGTTTTCTCGTTAGTTATTGAACTTTGAAAAATGTAATCTCATTTCTCATTGAAAACTTCAAAAGTTTTATTAGCGAGAAAACTTTTGAAATTTAATGACTCTCTAGAAGCCTTACACAAAGTTCAATGACCAATAAGGTGATTATCCCATGCTTTGATTTTGTTCCTATAATCCTATAGAAAACCTGACAAGTTACATTAGTGATCTGAATTAGGGTCTTAAAGGATATGCTTAATTTACTTCCATCCAAAGGCGAATAGAGGAGTACTAGACCGGGCAACCCATATTAATTTTTAGAGCTACGATACACTTGCGCACTTGGCATCTTGTCAACTAAGTTGTCACCCTCTTTGTACAAATATCATTCCCCTAATTTTTAAAATTGTCTCTCTCTTTCATCTCTCTCTCTCTCTCTCTCTCTCTCTCTCTTTTTCTCTCTTTTTTTTTTTCTGTTTTTTAAGTATTTAATTGTAGAGTGGTGAACTTTAATATTATGTTTAAATTTTGATTGTTTGGTTGAAATACAACAAGAAAATCATCGTATTTATATGGTTATGCAATCAAATTAGTAGGAAAATATTACTAAAAAGTGATGAAACATAGCAAATAATCATTTTTCGCTTGTTTCCATATTTATCAGTGTTGAATAGTATTGACATAGACATAACAAGTAAAATATAATTGTGACCGATGATCGAATAGACGTAAAGAAAAGTGTAGAATTCTTTTATTTATTTATTTTCTAGAGGGTGTAATTGATTTAAAAAATAGTTGCCTTTTTTAATTTTTTTGAATTTTTGTGTAATAATAATAATAATAATAATAATAATAATAACGACAACAACGACGACGACGACAACAACAATAAGGAATTTGTAAGATTTTTAAACTTTTTCATTAAATTTATATGATATTATTTGTTCGTTGATTTTATATCTATAATGTTGCTACTTGCTCAATCATTTATAAACCCCAAACCACTTGACATTTTAAGTCTTCGTTTTATATTTTTTTGCTTTCAATATTTGGATTCATACTCCTTAATTTACTCTACTACATGGTTAATAAGTACTTTGTTTGCCACCAGACACTTATTTTTCATTTATTTACTAATTACTATTGATAATAATTTATATTTAAGTAAAATTATTGAATTGTTGTTGTATTGTCGATTAATTAATATAAACGTTTTGTATAATGATTTTTTTTTTTTTTTTGAATCTCAACGCCCCCCAATAAAAACTATGAACTCATCCTTCTTTCTTGTTTGAAAAGTCTTAACATTATCATTGTCAATTTCATAGTCGCACAGGGGTAAAGCGTTCGGTATAACTCATTAGATACATATCGATGGACAATGAAGGCCATGCGAACCGTTTTACAAATAGCTAAATAATTTTTTACCAGTCTAACAGGAATGGGGTATCTCAGTGTATTTTGATTGCTGATGATATAGTTATAAATAATGAGAAAATTGTTATGTTATTAATATTAACTATAGTAGGGTTAATTACAAGATTGGAGACTGAACTTTACATAATATTTTCAAAAGGTTTCCCATTAGTTACTGAATTTTCCAAATACAATATCATCCATCACTCACTCAAAGGATGGTTAAAAATTGACGAGTTTCCTGACGTGGTTAACGATATTGAGTATGTGGCAATCTATTTTCCACTTGAAATTCACATCATTATCAATTTAAGCCCCAATTTGAGCCCCATTATAATTTTTAAATATTTTTCTCTCATCTCTTTTTAACTATACATTCTCCAATAAAATAATATTACACGTAGACCCAAAACTTTTTCTTCTTTTTTAACCACACATTCTAAAAAAAATAAATCACTATTCCAAGATACATTTTGACCAAAAGCACATTAAAATGGATCCCAAACGATTTGTAAAAACTGGTTGATGGACGAGATAACAGGTTACAAAGTTTAGTGATTAATGAAGCAATTTTTAAAAGTTCAGTGACCCAATGGAAACTTTACGCTAAGTTGAATGATGATTCTGGTAATTAACTCCCCATTTTTATGAGTTAAGTAAAATTGTCAAACATGTTGCAAATATTCACGTATGCTATTGCATAGCAAGGAATTTTTACTTCATCTGCCAAATTATTGATAAACTCTTTAGTATTCAAATACTTGTCATGGCCAAACCTATAACATTATAAAAGAGCGATAATGATGAGCAGAACGAGATACTTTCTTCCACTTTCAGAAAAAAGGAGGACAACTTTAGGACTATAGATTGAGAAAACGTTGCATTGATCTCTCACTTGGATCCATGGATAATAAGGACAATATCATTGGTCATCTTTCGATACTCCACAACACCAACACAGGCTGCTTCTAATTTTTTAGTGAAATTTAAGAGCTTTGTATGGTCATCTTTCTAGACTCCAAGCAAAGATTGAAGCAACGTTGTTTGTGCTAGTTTCACTTCCTTTTCGCTGAACTTTGTAGTAGCATGTGACAGTTCAATAGGTTGCTTCAGATTTGATCGTCTTTTCATCGGAACACACCAGAATAAAAATCTAAAATCTAAAAAATTCTTAGCCAAAGATGTGTATGAGTTTCAAAGTTGAATACTATTGAGTGATAAATACATTTTAACAATGCTAAAGAGAATAATATTTTGAGATAGGCGCACAGAAAAAGAAAAAGAAAAAGAAAAAAGAAAGAAAAAGACTAAAAAGCATAAAAATCGATAAAAATTGGGGTTAATTACTTGAATCATCGTTCAACCTTGTGTAAAGTTCTCACAGGGTTACTGAACTTTTAAAAAAGTACCCCATTAATAACTGAACTTTGTAATTCGTTAACTCATTCATCATTCAGTTTTTAAATTGCTAATGATGTGGACGCTAAGTGGAAAACGGATTGCTACATATAAAATTATGTTAGCCACATCAGTAAATTCATCATTTTTTTAACTGTTTGTTAAGTGAATGATTGACGAGTTTACATTTAGTTATCTAACCCAATATAGTACTTTGGAGTAATTTTTAGAAAATAGTGAATTTGTGTGTGTGTGTGTGTGTGTGTATAAGTTGTTATTTTTGTTGAAGTATCTATACTTGGAGGCCTAGATATCATCCACGATAAAGGTAAGAACACTATCGTTCTGTCCAGATTTTAGGTACTCTGGTGGTAGGTCCACATAATATATGGTCCATACGTAACTTAGCTTCTATGATGAGTTGTCAATACACTTTAGAAACTCGGTTTGTAAATTGCAAAGAATATCCATCCTCTATGCATATCATAAAACGCACTCTCCCTTCCAATTGTAGTCTTTGTCTTGTACTTTCGATAATCAAGATTGTGTGAAAGTTTCAGTTGAAATTGTTGCAAAAGATCACTATTAGATAACATAATTTTCTCGAAACAATATGTTGCCCACAAGAAGCGATTACTAAAAAAATTACCTGAGCTTTAATAAATCTCATTTTGTTTTGAAGATGCCTCTCATTTCTGTAACAAATTAGATAGTTGGAACTTTATTTACGAATAAGGTTGCACTATCAAGGATTCGGAACATTAAATTTTAATATTTTTGTATGTTTTGTTTTGCTAAATCTAATCTTAGAATTTTGGAGCAAACAAAAATCCTTTTAATAACTAATCGAGAAAATCATTGAAAATGTTATAGTAACGTCTAGGGTGGCCAAATGTTACCAGAACTATTGGACCTAATCAGCACCAGACTGGAATTGGCTGGTTCAATCCATTTCCACTCAAGTTCTAATTGATCCTGAGTATTAAATCGAAAATCGATCGGTTCTCAATTCTAATATCAAGAATCGAAAAAAATAATTTAATAAAAAAATTTACTGTTTATTTTTAACAATAGCGTGAAATACATCAATCATATTTTTTCTCAATTTGATGTGGTGTTACTCAAATAAAAGGATCAATATCATATATGTAATTTTAGATTAATAAGAGATTCGGGTTCGTTCTGTCCTTTCCAAGTTAACATTTTCATCATCTAAAAATATAAAAAATAGAAGTGATATTAGAACATGTTTTTAAATAACTCAATCAAGCCCATAGTTAACCATTTAGTGTAAACTATCGCATTTAGTTAGACTTGAAAAATGCAGATCATTAGCATCAATATAAATCTTTAAGTGAGTAGATTGTGGAGAATTTAGATATTAAACAATTATAGCTTAAGGACTTCTGTAGTTAGGCACTTCATTTGTATTGATTAGTGAATTTGAGAACTTAATACAAGGAACCAAATTAGACCTAAATTGAAGGATTAAGTTCCATATTTAGAGATGGAACAAATGGTTCCAATTTCAAAATACTTATTGGTACTCAGTACGATTCGTGTATCTTCAGAAATGGATCGAATCGGACGGTGCCCACTCCTAATACTCTCCCCATTGGGGGAAATTCAATTGCAAAATTTTGATGATCACCGCATTCATGTTTAAGAGCATGATATACTCGTTTGGATCCACGCAAAAGATATCAACATTCAAAGTTATAGGTCATGTGAAATCTGTTGACCTATGGTTGATCTTATCTATAATATTTTGGATCATAACAAAAAAAAATGATTTTTTTCTCTAACAATTGATTTTAAGTTTTCAAAGCATCATACGTAATTTTGATCAATCAAGGACAAAAAGTTCAATATCAAGATTGTCACATTACAAATCGGACTTACAAAAAAGAAAGTGTTGAAAGTTGAACAATTGGACATACAATGAAGGAAGTTACGAAAGTTGAACAATCAAAATAAATCAGCCAAGAAAAAGAGCTTCAATTGTCAAGCATTAAAGGAAGATATTGGATTAGACTTCTAATTCACTTGTAAAGGTATAAACACTTTAATTCTTAGCATTAGACAATGAAAGCTTCAAAACCACTTTTGATATGCTAAAAATTACTTTGATTATCACTTGCATAAATCATTTTTTTAAACAAAAATCAATTTTCAAAATCAAAAGTGAAAATTAGATTATATTTAAAATATTCACATCGGACCATGCAAAGATAAAATGGATCAAATTGTTGAAATACAAATGTCTGAACAAAGCATCGTACGTCCGAATGTCCATGCGAACATCTGGATCATGTGACGGTCACTTTTTGACCTCTTTGAAGTCTGGTGCACAACAACTAATTTTTTAACATCCGGACTAGTAAACGAATGTTCCGTTGACTGCTCGGTTCCGCATAAATTTTAGCTCATGGAACTCTATAAATACATTCATTTTTTTCCTTCATTTTAAGACTTTTTAAGAGCATCAAAGTAAGATATTCTTGAGAAAAATTACATTGATTTTACATCTCATTTATTGTGAAAATATTTGATTTAGTGAATCAAATCAATTATTCATCTTCTTCATCAAAGTTTTCTCATCTAACGCTTGACCTATAATTTATTGCTATTCATTGAAGTATTAGCCTATCTCTCTATTAGTACTTAATTTTTCCATATCAATTATTAAAAGAGAAGTTTCAAACTGTAAAATTATTTCTTCTCAAACTTTTGGATCGTATTAAGGTTCCATAAAGCTCAATATTGTGTATGGGTCAGTGTTTCTTGATTTTAAGTCACCGACTACATTGTAAGGGTTTGAATTGCATCGTAAGTCAATCAAATATAGTGAAAGTGTCTTGCTCATGACGAAGAACTCCGTAACGGATGACGTAGATCATTGGTTTGGATCAAACCTCCACAATTATATCGTGTGCTTATTCTCTTCCCTTTGACATCTAGCTTTCATATTTTTGTTCTTTGTTTGATTATATATTCATCTAAAATGGTTTAAAATCTTGAAGCGATCTTTCGAAAAAGATTTAAAAATCAATTTACTCTCTTCCCTCTTGGTTAGCTATTTTTAGGCTTTCAATTGGTATCAGAGCAAGGTACTCATTTTTTAAAGATTTCAATCTTGAGCAATGGCTAACCATAGCTTCAAAATATTGCCGGACATTCTACAAATCATCCTCCCTTCTTAATGCGCACATTATAATTATTGAAAAATTAGGATTGTGATATATGTTTATTCCATAGATTATAATATTTGGGAATATAGTTAGGGATATGTTTATTCCATAGATTATAATATTTGGGAATATAGTTAGGGATGGCAAAATGGCTTGCCAGCTCGGGCCACTCTCGACTTGGCTCTACTTGAAAAAGCCCGAGCCGAGCCAGCTCAAGGCTCGGAACCACCGAGCCTAGGCTCTGGTCGAGCCCCATTTTGGGGCAAAGGCTCAAGCCTGAGGCAGCCCAAGCCACAGGGGCCATTTTCGGCCCGGTCGAGCCGAACCCGTTTTAAAAAAATTTGAAAACAGCAACTATAGCCTGTAGGAAGAAAAAAAATAAAAAAAATTCAAACAAGCCTGCACATTGCAAGCAGTGACACGAAAAAAAAAATTTGAGCCGGCTCGGACCGCTAAGGCTCAAGTCGAAAGCTCGGGTCGAGCCTCAATTTTATGGCCGAGCTTTTGCTCGGCTCGGCTCAGCTCGGGCCACAAAAAGCTCGAACCTTTTTTGTTCGAGTCGAGCTCAAGTTTCGAGTTTCGGCTAGTGGCTCGACTAGTTGACATGACTAACAAGGCTAAATATAGTCCTTATGTGCCTACAAAGATGATTAAGGTTGATGGCAAACCCGATCAAACCTTTCCAAAACCTAAAGATGAGCATGATGAAAACAATAAAAGAAAATTATATTTAAACGTTAGAGCCAAAAATCTACTTTACTTTGCTTTAGATAGAAATGAATTTAATTGTATTAGCCCATATGATTTCACATATGATATTTGATATGCATTAGAAGTCACTCGTTGTGGTATGAGTAAAGTGAAGAATCCAAAATTAATCTTTTGATTAAAGTATTTAAGAATTTCTTCATGAAACAAGATGAATTTATTGTCAATATGATTACTCACTTTACCAATATTGTTAATGAATCTAAAGACTTTGATCGTAAATTTACTAGCGGTGAGCTTGTAAACAAAATGCTTAGATCACTATCTGAAGATTGAAGCTCATTAAAGATGTTGACAGAGAATACTAAAGATATCATCTTATCCATTCGAAGAACTTTATGATACATTGATGACTTATGAGAACAACAACATCGAAAATAAGGGGAAAACGAGGAAAATCAAAGAAGAATCAAAGGAGCCTCATAAGAGCCAAATTGTTTTAAAATCGACAATTGAAGATAGAACTACAAGTGAAAATATGAGTGAAAAAGAACTCAATGATCTAGTTTTTTTTTTTTGTTAAAAAATGGAGAGGACGTTGCAAGAATCGGAGGTTTCAAAAAAAAAGTAAGAAAATCGTTTGCCATGATTGTGACAAACCCGGTCACAAGAGAACCGAGTGCCCAAACAAGAAAAGAAATATTGAGAGAAGGCACTCCAATCGACATGTGATGAAAGCGACTATGATGATCGCGAAGTCGTCAATATGTGCTTCATGGAAATCGAAAAAGAGGTAAACCGTATTGAAAAATGTTCATATGATAATTTATCTACTTCATATGATGAAATTCTTGAGGAATCTGAAAAACTTGCCTTAAATCACTTTATTCTAAAAAACAAACACTCCATGTTGAAAAATGAAATAAATAAAATTTTTGAAAATCAAAAGGATTATGATTCTTTGGTTAAAGAAAATTCTTCTTTAAAAGAAAAAGTCGAAGATTTGACCAAGGTTGTCCACAAATTTACTCAAGGTAAGAAGAATTTTGACATAATGCTTGATGATAATATGCTTTGACAAATGAAGAATTAGATATAAATATTTTTTGAAACAAAAATCTTTCAAAAATTTATTTGTTAAAGCATCAAATGCCTCTCTTCCAATCACTACTTATAGCTTTTACAATAAAATGGACATTTTCCCTTTAATTGTCTAACCAAAAAGAGGCTATACTTTGAAAAAAAAAACAAATGGATTCAAGAGTCTATTAAAACTAACTACCAAGGACCCAAACTTGTATGGGTATCAAAGACCAAAAATTAAATTATCTTTGTAGGTACCAAAGAAGATAAAAAGCAAATGATTCTTGGATAGTGGATTCTCAAAGCACATGACCAAAGATAGGATGTTATCAATTTTCAAAAAGAAGGATGGAGGTCATGCCACATTTGGAGACAATTCCAAAGGAAAAATCATTGGAATTAGAACCAATGGTAATCACTCATGTCCTTCAAATGAAATTTTTTATTAATAGATAACCTCAAACATAATTTGCTTTATATTAGTCAAGTATATGATAAATGTTATAATATAAAATTTGATCCTTCCAAATGCCTTTTTAAGGATGTTACATCAAAAGAAGTTATATTTATAGGAAACCGGTGTAAAGATGTTAATATCATAAATATCGAATTTGAAAGTAATGAAAAATGTTTGTCAAGCTTAAAAGATGATACTTGATTGTGGCATAGAACGTGAGCATGGATCTTCTCTAAAAAATTTCCAAAAATTATATTGTCAAAGGGTTGTCAAATTTAGAATTTGAGAACGATAAGATTTGTAATGATTGTCAATTTGTGAAACAAGTGTAAAGCTCATCTGAAACTAAATTACACTCTTCAACTACAAAACATCTACAACTTCACCATATGGATCTTTTTGGACCATCTAGAACTAGGTTAGGCCATAAACATTATGATTTCGTCATCATTGACGACTTTTCTAGATATACATGGATCTTATTTTTTAACCTAAACGATGAAGCCTTGAATGCTTTTAAATACTTCTGAAAAAAGGTTGAAAACGAAAAGAGATTACAATTACAACTATTAGAAACAATCATAGTGGACCATTTGTTAATATTACTTTTGATAATTTTGGTAACAAAAATGGATATGAGTATAATTTCTCGCCTCTTAGAACTACTCAACAAAATGGTGTAATAGAAATGAAAAATGTACATTGCAAGAAATGGCTAGAACTATGCTTAATGAAAATAGTCCACCAAAATATTTTTGGGCCGAAACCATTAATACCGCTTGCGACATCGTAAATGGAGTTCTTATGGTCGAAAGAAAACAAAAACTCTCTATGAGTCTTAAAAAAATAGAGTTCCAAACATAGGTTATTTCGAAGTTTTTGGTTGCAAATGTTTCATTTTGAACACAAAAAAAAAATTAGGAAAAATTGATTCAAACTCCGATGTTGGAATTTTTCTAGGATATTTATGGACAAGCAAAGCTCTAGTCATTGAAAAATCAACGCATATTACCTTTGATGAATCTAATTCTCTTGATCAAGAGAGATGTATTGCTCATGATGTAGAATTAGAGATTCCATTCAAGCAAATGAATATCCAAAATCAAAACAATGATGATCCTAAAAATCTTGGAGACATTCACGAGGAAGAAGCAAATAGTCGACAAGATGTAGTAAAATCTACCGAAAGTGATCCACCTCTACCTAAGGAATTAAGGTTTGTTTCCTTTCACCCAAAGGAACTTATTATTGATGATCCATCTAAATGTATTAGTACTAGAGCTTCTACTAGAAATCAATTCAATAGTTGTGCATTTATTTCTCAAATTGGACCAAGAAATATTAAAGAAGCCGAGTTCAATGAATTTTGGATTCTAACTATGCAAGAAAAACTAAATCAATTTGATAGAAACCATGTTTGGGATTTAGTCTCTAGACCAAATGATCAGACCGTCATAGGCACAAAGTGGAAATAAACGTGATGAGAATGAGATAATTGTGCACAACAAACTCCTAAAATTTGGTACGAAAGGTTGACCAAATTTCTACTTTCAAATGGCTTTTCAAATTGTAAAGTAGATATCACTCTTTTCGTCAAAACTTAAAAGAATGATATGATTGTTGTTCAAATTTATGTTGACGATATTATATTTGGTGCAACTAATATTTGTCTTTATGGAGAATTTTCAAAATGCATGAGAAAGGAATTTGAAATAAGCATGATAAGAGAACTTAAATTCTTCTTTGTGCTTCAAATTAAGAAAACTAATGATGAAATATTCATTAGTCAAAACAAGCATATATTAGACATGCTCAAAAGGTTCGATATGGAAGAATTAAAGTTGATGAACGCTCCAATGAGCTCATCCATATAATTAGACAAAGATGATCAAGGTAATTCTGTTGATGTAATGAAATATCAAGGTATGATCAGATCTCTTTTTATTTAACTGCAAGTAGACCTAATATTACGTTTAGTGTGTGCTTATGTGCTAGATTCCAATTTAATCCAAAAGAATCTCATCCTAGTGCCGTAAAATGAATTTTTAAATATTTTAGCAACACTAGAACGCTAGGTCTTTAGTATCTAAAAGGCACTCACATTGACTTACTTAGTTACTTGGATGCCGATTGGGTAGGTTACACAATTGATCATAAAAGCAATAGCGGAACATGCCATTTTCTAGGCTTTACACTTGTGTCATGGTTTAGTTATAAAAAAAAAAATTCGTTGCAGAATATATATCAGCTACTAATTGCTGTGTACAAGTTCTATGGATGAAACAAACACTTAGTGATTATCACTTAACTTTCGATAATATACCTATTATGTGTGATAATACGAGTGCTATGAACCTATCAAAAATTCCGTCTTGGATTCTTGAACGAAGCATATTGAAATTAGACACCACTTTTTACGAGATCATGCACAAAAGTGAGATATTATGTCAGAATTTGTGAACACCAAAACCAGTTGGCCAACATTTTTACTAAACTTCTAACTCTTGATAGATTTTTTCATATTCGAAGAGGTTTGGGCATTCTAGATGAAATTGAAATATGTAGCTAATGTGTTAATGTGTTAGTAAAATTGTTGAATTTATGCAATTTCATCATGAAACTCGAAATTTTATTAAAATTATGAAGCAGAAGTCCGCATACCAAGGCAAAAGTCCGGATGAGGAACCGAACAACCTTGAGGACATCAGAATTAAGCTATTTAGATTGATAGATTATTTTGGACCTTTTGATGCAGATGTTCGGGTCTATGTAGCGGACGTACAGAACTATATATTACTAGTTTTTAGACCGCGAATCAGAACTCATTCTTCCTCATTTTCTCCATTCTATTCCTTCTACATTGCACATGTCCATTTCCTATTCGCCCATTTTTCTTCTTGATTCATCATTTTACTCACTCAAATATAAAAACCATCATCTCCTCTTCCAATTTATGAAAATCCCTAATTTTCTCTTACTAAACCCAAAACTCACACTTTTAAAAATTTTCAAACCTTAACTCCAACTTTTTATGAGAACCATTGTATGGGAGCTAGCAAGGACAAAGACTCGTTGATCGTGGAGGAAGAACCAATGATTAGGTCACGAGAAAATAAGGTTAAAAAAATCATGGGATTACTTGTTTAAGGTACAGTGAATGAAATATCGATCACAAAGCAAAAGGACAAGATTCATATTAGGCTTGGAAGACGGAACAAAGTGGATCAACTTAGTTCAAGTAAGGGACAATGGAGCTGAGAAGGATAACTATGCTACCACATAGTATTCCAAGACATGAGGCCACATGCATCCATACCGCGACTAAAGCGATGACAGAAGACTGGCCTATGCGACCAGATGCAATAAACTTATGCGGCCTCATAGTGCAAAATTGAACGTGATTTTTTCAAATTGTTTTTAGACTTCTATTTTAGTATAAACTCTTTTTGTATTAATTTTTTTTTATCTTTTAGGTTCAATTTCATTTTTAACTAGGTTTTATAGATTCCATATAAATAGGATTATTCTTTTCATTGTAAAATAGACAATTTGAGATATATTATTGCTAGACATATTGCTCTCAACTTGTTCTTCATTGAATTAATTTCGAACTTATCAAGAATTAAATTCTTGTGGCGTTCAACAATCCAAGTAAAGTTTATAAGTTTTGTAATCATGGGGTCAAAATATTGTTGGTGATTGTTTTGGTTTTTTTCGTTCAATAATTTATTGGATTGAACTTTTCAAACGTTAATTCTTAACTTTCATGGGTTTAATCTAATATGTCCTGGATTTCATAGCGCCAATTGCTACGTGGGTTCGCATTAGCTGGTATTAGAGCTTAGGCTCCAAAATCAAGGTTATGTCATTTAATTCTTTATTTACTTTTGTGTGAGTCTTCATCTTTGTTCTTCATGTTCTTCATCTTTTGATTGATTCAATTCAACTAAAATACCAAAAAAAATAAAAAAATTCAAAAGTCTTTTGTGGGCTAAATTAGTACACAACTCAATTCCTTTTAGATATTTTTGACTCTTTGTTCAATTCTCGCGCATTTAGTAAAATAAAAGTTCAAAATTTATAAAAAAAAAAAGTGTTCGTTCTAAATTCAAGAAACACTTTCTTGAATTTATCCTTATTGTTTCCATTCAAAATTTAAATTAATATTTTCTTGAATCATTCTAGATCACTTTCCTTACTCAATGCTTTGTTTGGACTCCACAAGTGTTAAATTTTAACTGAGGTCGATCAATTCTTTGAAGCTATTCTAGATCACTTTCCTTACTCAATTCTCTATTTGAACTCCACAACGGTTGATTTTCATTTATTGATATCGAAATAATTCTTTGAAACAGTTGCAAGGAAGCATTGAGTGGAAAAAGGTAGAGTGACAAAACCAATAGAGGAAAAAAGCCAAATTGAGTGATACATGAGTGTACACATGTGAAACATATATTATTATAGATTGAAGATGTCTGATAGAGACGATTCTGCCTCAAGTGAGAAGAATAGTCAAATCATCATGAAGGAGGGGATGATACAACAATTTGAAAGGTTGTTTGGTGATATGAGAGATAGAATAGATAGGCAAGAGTCGTGGATGAAAATGCCAGACACATTGCATGCTAATTTGTGTAGAGAACAACTTAGAGAAATTTCTAACACAAGGAGTCAAAGTAGGCAGCATTCTAGAGTGGTATTGGTAGTGAAAATAAAGTGGGTAGTGGAATTGATTATGATGCATTAGTGGAGACTGAAATAGGAATGATGAAAAACATAGGAGATATGCATGATAGGAGAGCTAGAGATTATGTTGGAGATGGATTTGATAGATATATGGGCAATATTATAATGACAATTCCTTTATTCAAATGAAGGAGTGATTCGAATGCATATTTGGACTGAGAGAGAAGATAGAGTTTAAATTTGATTTCCATAACTTCTCAGAGGAGAAAAAGGTAAAACTTGCTATCGTTGAGTTTACTAATTATGCTATCATTTGGTAGGATGAAATAGCAACATCTAGGATGATGAATCTAGAAAGGCCTATTACCATATAAAGAGAATTGACGGCTGTCACGAGGAATATGTTCGTTCTTAATCATTACTATATGGATCCTTATCAAGAATTACAAAACTTTTATCAAGGATCTCTGAGTATGGAGGATTATCACAATGAGATGAAGATTGTCATGATTAAAGCTAATGTTGAGGAGGATCAGGATGCCACCATGGCTCAATTTTTGAATGGTTTGAATAGGGAGAAAACTAATGAGATAGATCTACAACATTATGTGAAGTTGGAGGACATGCTACATGTAGTTATGAAAGTGGAGAGATAGTTGAAGAGAAATGGAGTAGCTAGATGTCCATCGGGTTCTAACTCTTCTTGGAAACCAAAGTAGGATAACAATAAGGGTGATGAAGCCGTTTTAATAGTAGAACTGAGCTATTGAAGGGAAGATAGGAAGTTTCTAGCAAAGCTACACCCAAGGTGGATTCCCAACTGCCTAAGAATTGGGATATCAAATGCTTTAGGCCTTGGGATCGGGATACATTGCTTCTCATTGTCCAAACAAAATAGCAATAATCTTACGAGACAATGAAGAGTGATGAATGATAGAGATGTTGATTATGATGACATGTTGGAATTGGAGGATGCAAGTGATGGTGAGAAAGTGGTGCATATAGTGGGGGGGTTGTTGGTTACATGGTGAGCTCTTAGTTCTCAAATAAAAGTGAATGGCTTGGAGCAACAAAAGGAGAACATATTTCATACGAGATGCTACATCAACAACAAGATGTGTAATATGACTTGATTAGGGTAGTTGTACCAATGTGGCTAGCCATACACTTGAGAAATTGGGATAAACTATGCTAAAATATCATAGACCTTACAAATTGCAATAGTTGAATGAATGTGGAGAGATTAAGGTGAATAGGTGAGTGTTGATGAGTTTCTCAATTGGGAGGTATCATGATGAAGTGATATGTGATGTGATTCCTACATGATGGGTAAAAAATAGGTACAGCTCTACTAAATATGAGAAATCTATACTCTTGCACCGTTAACACTAGTACAAGTTTATAAAGATCAAATCAATTTGAAAAGTGAGGAAAAAAAAGATTAAAAGAAAAAGAGAGTGAAATTGATAATTCACAACAAGAAAGAAAGAGAGAAAAAAGTGAGGTGGACAATTGTGAGGAAAAAAATAGTAGAGCCACAAAAGAGTAAAGAAAAGAGTTTCATGAGAGAATAGAAAAGTTGAAAGTGAACTTCTTTATAAAAAGAAGTGAGTTGAAGATGGCAGTATTTGAGAATCGACCTATGATCTTATTGGTTTATAAGGAATCACTCCTTAATTTTGAGAAATCTAAAACACTACTCCCTAGTTTGGCTACTTCTTTGTTGCAAGAATTCAAAGACTTGTTTACGAAGGACATGTCTAGTGGGCTACCACCCATTTGAGGCATTGAGCATGAAATTGACTTCGTACCTGAAGCTATCATTCTAAATAGGCTAACTTATCGGAGTAATATTGAGGAAACAAAGGAACATCAAAGGCAAGTGGAATAATTTTGATGAGCAAAGTGTACGTGAGGAAAATCATGAGTCCATGTATTTTTCTAATGCTACCATTGTCGAAGAAAGATAGGATTTGGAAGATGTGCATAGACTATTAGGCGATCAACAACATAAAGGCAAAATATTTTCACCTTATACCTAGATTAGATGATAAATTAGATGAATTACATGGATCATGCATATTTAGTAAAATAAATCTTAAAAGTGGATATCATCAAATTAGGATAAGAGATGGAGATGAGTGGAAAACTACTTTTAAGAATAAGTATGGTTTGTATGAGTGGTTATTCATGCTATTTGGACTTACTAATGCACGTTACATGTTTATGACATTGATGAATCATATTTTGTGTGCATTTATAGGTAAATTCGTAGTAGTTTACTTCAATGATATCTTAGTATATAGTAAGGATTTAAATGAGCATATAGAACATATAAAATCTGTACTTGTGGTTTTAAGATAATAACAACTTTACGCTAACTTTAAAAAGTATACATTTTGCATAGAAAAAGTTATTTATCTTGGTTATGTTGTTAGTGCAAAGGGTCTTGAAGATGAGGAGAAAATCAAGACCAACAAGAAGTGGTCAACACCTAAAAGCATAACTGAGGTAATAAGTTTTCATGATTTAACTAGCTTTTATAGACGTTTTGTTAAAGATTTTAGGACACTTGCCGCACCACTCACAGAGATTGTAAAGAAAAGTGTAGGATTTCATTGTGGTGTTGCACAAGAACATGCTTTTGAAACTATTAAGGATAAGTTGTGTACTGTACCGATTTTATCACTATCTAACTTTAACAATACTTTCGAGGTTGATTGTGATGCTCAGGAATATGTATTGGAGCTTTCTTGATGCAGGAATGAATGCCAATAACTTACTTTAGTGAAAAACTAAGTGGAGTAGCTCTTAACCATCCTACACACGACAATGAGTTGTATGCACTTGTTTGAGCTTTGGAGACATGACAGCACTACCTATGGATGATTTACACCAATCATGAGTCTTTAAAGCATTTAAAAGGTCAAGGTAAACTAAACAAGAGGCATGCAAGCTGGATATAGTTCATCGAGACATTTCCATATGTTATTCAAGACGAACAAGGTAAAGAAAATGTGATAGCGGATGCATTGTCAAGGAGGTATGTACTTCTAACTTCTTTAGGTTCCTAATTGGTAGGATTTGTTAAAAACATATATACTGATGTCTCGGACTTCTCTAATATATATAAGTCACGTGACAAATGTGTAATAGATATATTCTTTATGCATTGATAAGTGTTTTATGCACACTTATTTAATACCTAAATATACTTATTATTGATAAAAAGGAGCAAACTTTTATTCACAATTATGTAATTATTGTTTTTGTATATAAAAATCACCCAAAGGAAAGAGAACAAAAAAAAATAAGGAAAATAGACTAAAAGTGTGCAAAATTGTGAATTTGGGGATCAAAGTGAACAAAGTAAAAAGTTGAAGGATCTTGGGATGCAATTTATGAATGGTTTAATTGAAATGAAAATCAAAATTTGAGGATCAAATTATACAAGATCAAAGTTGAGGGACCTAACATGCAATATCTAAGGGACTTGGCTGCAAAATAAAACCAATTTATGGTTTCGGATAGAAACTTGGCGCCTAGGTGCCACTTTTAAAAACTTGGGGACTGTTTTAATTATTTTGTATAATTTCAGGGACTTAGGTTGCAAATTTTGAATTGTTTTATAGGTTTGTGTATCCGGGAGCGGCGGCTGCATTTTCTTTTTAGTTTTCTTTTCATTTTCATTTCTTTTTTCTTTTTTCTTTACATTTTTCTTCATATTTTGGAACAAATTATAGAGCATACAAGGGAGAATCAGTCAAGGAGTTGGAAAAATTTTGGAGAAATCAAGAGCTAGCCATTATCTTCAAATCTAGCCAAACAAGGGTTTTATCTATAATCTTATTGTTTCTTCATTATTTTCTTCTATTGGTGATATATTGTATGAATATTCTCCTATGTTATCACATATATAAAATTGGCTAAATTATTTGTGTTAGAATTTATGGTTGAAATTTAACATTGCTTTTATTAATTTTAATATTTATCTTTTAATGTTAAAATGCTTATTTTCATGTGTATTTATTATTGTATTGAATGCTTTCATTTATTTGGCCATTAAATGATTGAGTTTAGTGATTTGTACATTTTAGACCAAATATAGTAAAATAGGTTTATGTAGGGGATAGAGATATACATCTAATCCTAAGTAATCCATTGAACTATTTTCTCAAAGATTGAATGCGGTTGTTTGGTTTTAATCGACATAGAGATACAGTAACTTAATCAATCAATTAGAAGTAATTTCGCTCAAGAAAGGTAATTAACTAAAATTGGAAAATCAAGTCTAATATAGTAAATAAGGAATTTATTAATTGGATTGTGGAGAAATTAAGTAGATGACGATTAAGCGAAACCATGAATCCCAACACTTTTTACCTTCAAAATTCTCAAGTGTGTTTTCTTATTTTGTAAATTTTTAGTCAATTTTCCTTATTTTCCAAAAAAAAATTTTATTGTGTGTTTATTTTTATTGTTAAAATTAAATTGATTAAAGTTGTGTAACTAAAAGTAAACATTGGTCGAGGGATCGACACTCCGAACTCAAAAGGTCCACTTTATTACTTGAACGCGACCCGTACACTTGCATTATATAATTTTAGCGAACAAGTTTTTGGCGTCGTATCCGGGAGGGGTGTTTTATTTTAATAACCATCTTAGGTGATTCTAATTTTCACAAAATTAAAGTTTTTATTCTATTGTATAGCTTTTATATCTTTATTGTGAAATTGACTTCTTTATTTTTATTTCCTTAGACCTTCATTTGTGCATGCTTCATTCGAAAACTTTTGATCTTTCGAACTTGATCCGGATATTGAAAGGACTTTTCGAAAAGGGGACGGGAACAAAGGGAATTAAGAAGGAAATGATTAATTGAGATGGCCCAACAAGGAGAAAATGTGGAACCCAATGCTCAACCAGAAAATATTCTACGAGGTGGCATTCCACCGGGTTTTGGTAACCAAGCGGGTGGGCTCAAGAACCTGTTGTAAATGAGAAAGATATGCTATTTGGGGACTTCATAAACCCACGTGGTAGAGAATGAATTAAGTATTGTCTACCCTTCATATGGGCATCTAAACTTTCAACTTCGACCAGCTATCATCAGTTTGTATTTCAAAACCATTCCATTTTATGGGAGGACCGATGAGAACCCATACTCTCATGTTGCACGATTTGCAGAGAATGTTGGCAATTTTAAATATGAAGGTATGATTGTGGAGACGATCCGAATAAGATTATTTGTCCATACACTAAAGGATAAGGCAATGGAGTGGCTCGAAACTTTACTACCCGGAAGCATAAATAGTTTGATGGAATTTGTTCAAAAATTTACAACCAAATTCCTTTTACCCGCGCGAGTAGCCAAACTCAAGCATAACATAACCACCTTCCAACAATTCGAATTGGAGAGCTTCCATGGGGCTTGGGAGAGGTTTAAAGATATGCTTCAGAAATGTCCAAATCATGGAATCACAATGGGGGCAACAAATAAATTATCTTTTTACCGATTTGACTCCTTCTTGCCGTTCAAATGTAGACTCATCTTCTAAGGGCTCAACTAAAAGGAAGAGTATTTGGGAAACATATGATCTATTCGAGGTCATGAGTGCAAAGTGTTATTTGGCCGGATATGGGTTCACAAAGAGAAGTTGGTGGAGTTCGAGATGGTAAAGCCTTTTCAATGGTTCTAGCAAAGA
>CAIGRP010105863.1:0-16687 GCA_903798385.1 Fraxinus cuspidata | reverse complement strand
AGACGGAGTTGCCACTAGCAATAGTGGACAACCAACATTTTGTTTCCTACGTCAAACAATATCTTCAACCGAGGTACGTTGGGGTAAGTCGAAATACTCTTCGTTCTGATACAATTGAATATTTTCTTAATTCAAAAAAACTATTGATTACGAATTTAGAAAAATATGGGGATGTGCTATCTTTAACGTCAGATTTGTGAGAATGGATTAATAAAAGAGGTCATATAGCTGCAACTGCACACTATATAGTCCCACTTTGGGTTTTGCATAAAAAAATTATTGCTTTTAAAATTATTGAGTTCCCCCCACAATGCTAACAATATATATAATGCTATTATGAACATTATTAAAGAATATAAATGCGAAAGTAAAATTCGTTCTTTTAATCATAATATGCTCTATAACAATGCAATTAAGAAAAATTCAGAAGAAGTAATTGATTTCTGGCGAAGGTATGAACGACGAGGCCAGTAGTTTCTGCAATGGCAAACGATCTATTAACACCTCTGGTTAGCACCGTAGATTCGGAGTCTGCTTTTAGTACAGGAAAAAGGATTCTCTTCGAGGTCAGGAGTCGATTAAAAGAAGATATCTTGGAAACATTAATGTGCGTGAAGGACTGGGAATATGCTTATTATCGAATCCAAGATAAATATGCCGAAATTGCATGTAGTCAAGTAAGTGATATTTAATTTAGTCATATTCATCAAAAAATTTAATTATAGTATCTTTATAATTCTTTAAAAAAAATTGTATACGTAACAAATTGTTCGTGTACAATTTTTAACTCCGCCTACTCGAAATTGAAGTAGCTAGTCCCAATCCCGGATAAAGAATGAGGGTTTGTTTATCTTTTTTTTTCATTACTATTTTAAAAAACGAAAAATATTTTGGAAAATATATATTTCAAAAATGTTTAGACAATGTGTATATATATTTTCGGTTTAAACTTTAGTAATGAGACATGAGTATAGTCTTATTAATTTTTAAAAAAAATTTAAAAACTCGGCTCTGCTCGCCGAGCGGCCCACTTTGGGCGAGCTTGGGCACGAGCCATGCTCGGCCAAAATTGGACAAGCTGAGCTTGTCTTTGACGAGCCACAAGCTCGGCTCGTGCGAGCACGAGCTCGTGTGGGCATGGGCATAGGCCGAGCCGGCTCTGCTCGGCTCGGCCTATTGCCACCACTAGGCTATAACAAGATAACACAAAACATGCTTCACTAGAAATTGCAATTTTAAAGACATTGATGTAGAAGACATGAAATGCTCCATACAAAAATTTTCATTTATTTGAAATTTGTGGAAGCAACTCTACACTTTTTCTTTAATTCAAGTTTTATTCCATTGAATTTTCTTGACAAGGTTAAGCGAGACATATATTTTGTGATGTATCATTTAAGGGAGAGTTTTAAATGTATGTTTATTAGTGAATGGTCATTATATCCCCCGCAACCCTAGTTATTATGACTATTGTATCTCTTGCAGCCTTATTTGTTCTCTATAAATATAGGATTTTAATTACTAGTGAAATGCATACAAGTCTATTGACTTCTCTATTTTCTTCTATTTTTTCTCTAATTTATAACATCCAACATGTTTTTCAAAAATTTTAAAAATAGGTTACAAAGTTTCAAAACATAGAAAAAAAATAGGTTAATTCAGATTATAATTTTTTAATATTATTTTAAATTATTTATTTGTCTTTAAGGATAAAATTCTTAATTAATAATATAGATACAAGTATAAAAATATTAAGAAAATTTTAAAAAAAAATCTTTTTTTTTTCCTAAAAAAATGAGAATTATAATATTCCAATTAATAAATGAACCTTTAAATTAGAATTCACTTTATCTTTTATCTATGCAATTTCTAAATAATTATAATTCACTTTTTCCCTTGTAGTAATTCATCTATTAATCCAGTGGTCACTGATTCGATACTTTAATCGGTCAGTGATTGGATTAAGTCTAAAAACTTTGGTTATATTAGCCATGCCCACATATAATTGAACAATAGAGACACATCATTAAAAAAAATTCGGAATATGAATCTTTCATTAAAGATACACATGACAAGGATTACCCGATTAATGAGGAAATGAGGCCAAAATCCCTGCCCGAGTTGGGAACAATACAAAAACAGTTTAATGTATATTTTTTTATCATACTTTTCAAAAAATTTAAATAGATTATAAATGTTGACATATGATTGATCTCATGTTTTGATTTAAACAAAATAAATATTTTTATCTCTAACATTTGTATTCAAGTATTCATTTTTACATGTTACGAACTTGATCAAATTGAAGACAAAACAATTTCTACCAAAGGACGTGAAGGTGACAATTAATAAAGCTCAAGGTGGAAATCGAATATTCATAATCGGAGACAAATCGAGCACTTGAGTCAAATTCAAAATCGAGCAACAAATTTTGCACTCGCGCCAAATCAAACGAAAATATTAGAACTCTATGCTTGAACTCACTCGTAAAGGTAAAATACTTTAATCCCTAGTAATGACTCATTGAAAAGCTCAAGTGACGAATTTGTTTATGCAGGATAAAAATTCACTTCGTTATACGTTTGTACAAAAATTATTTTTCAAAGGTAAGAATTTAAACTTAATTTTCGATCCTATTAGCATCACTTATTTAGAAAATTCAATTAAAAACGTTATGCAAAAAACTTACCGGTTGCAAACAAAAAAACAAAGGAAGGACCAAAGTTCTGGCCTTCCACACGTACAGTTCGGCTGCAACGGTCAAAAAATCTACCATTCTGATTCTGACTTGCAACGACTATTTTCAGTCGTCCAGTACTATTCCAAACGTCCGTATGTTCGTCCGATTCGGTAGAAAATTTTATGTTTTCAACTATTATAAATACCAATTCACTTGTCATTTATTATAACAACTTAAGAGCATTCAAGTGAGATTTTTTGAGCAAAATTGTATTGATTTTTCATCTCATTTATTATCATAAAATCATTTTTTCTTTGAAAAACCTTTGATCAAATTAACTTTTGAAAATCATTGTACACATCAAAAATTTTCACACCTAACACTTGAGTCGTTCATTGCTATTTATTAAAGTTTTGGCTTATTTTTCTCTTCGTACTTAATTGTGATCATATCATTTATTAAGAGAGAAGTTTCAATTTGTAAAATTAATTGTCTTCAAACTTGTGGGTCGCGTTGAGGTCCTATAAAGCTCAACGTTGTATAAGGATCGGTGCTCCTTGGTTGTAAGTCACCTGAAGTTTTATAAGGGGTTGGATTAAGCCACAAGTCAATCAACATAGTGAAATTGGCCTTGTTCGTGCCGGAGAGCTTGTTAACGGAGGGCGTAGGTTATTGCGTTGAATTGAACCTCCATAATTATTTCGTTTGTATTTTCTATCCTTCTTTACTTATTGTTTTTATATTCATACTTATTACTTGAATTAGTCTATCTAGTTATTACGTGCTAATTTTAGATTAAAATTTCGAAAAAGTGTTAAAAACCAATTCATCTCCTTCTTGATTAGTTATTCTTGGGCTATCAATAATAATAATAATAATAATAATAATAATAAACAAATGGGAATTGGGAGTTCACCATCCCCGAACCCGACCCCATATAAGCAGGAAATGGGGGTGGGAGGATCTCCACCTGGAACCCTTCCATTGCCAGTCTTATTTCTTATTGAAAAAACTACAATAACTGGTCTTTAGAAAGTTTTATTGACCAATGATGAGTAATCTATTGGGAATTTACTTAACATGCACAGCGGAAAATAAACAAATTTCAATTCCCACCAATGATTTTCTTTATGTTTAGAAAGAAATTGTGATATAAATTATACCATTTGTAGATTCTACAAACTCCTTTATTGATCTTAGAGCACGAAAACTCATAATCTGCAATCCAAAGCTGTTCAATTATCCAACATCCAATAATATGAATTGTGTTATATTTTTTTCTAAAACCTTAATAGCTTATTAATATAAGTCCAAGTGGGCTTAGCCCGTTTCTTAAATTTAAACCGATCAAATATTTAATTAATCCAATTAATTAAATTCGGGTTGTGAATTAATTAATCCAACTTATTGATTTGGCCCATTAAGAAACAATCCCATTAAATAATTGTACAGCACTTGATAATTAAATAATTCGAATCTCATTCTTCTAGTTTTCCTTTTGTGTGTGACTCATCAGGTTCTGATAACGATGTCTAATGACGTAAATTATTATTTTGATCTAATCAAAATGGATAAATTAAAATATCCATTTTAATTTATCATCAATTCACATCCGTCGTCCCAGATTGACATTTAACAATGTGTCGGGCAATACATGTGACGGTAAATGTGACGTGACATGATAAAACCAAACTTGTTCATTTACCATGAAAAGATAATCTCTTCGTCAATATGATATGATCAATTACAAGATATGTATGCGTGTCAATCTCAATTATTGACCATATCTTTTATCTCACTATTAAGTCAATATAAGTCGAAAACTCATTTTCGATTTATGAGTACACATTGGTCAAGGATTTTATTATCAACTTATTTGAATGAAATGTAGATCATAATCTCTTACTATCTAAGAGTGACGAATTCTCTATTGATCATTCATAACTTTCATATGATTCTTGACATATCAGAGCGATGTCGTATTAGCGATCCTTGATAGAGCAATATCCAACATCACCAAAGTATGTCTGTCTTCATATAAGGTACTATTAGGACCTCAAGTCGGATGACCAATTCCACTATCGAACATTAGAGATCAACCGTTGACACTCAGTTAGTTATCCATGTAGAATCTCCCCAGCGGGTCTCCACTATTTTGCTCTATAACAAAACATCCACGTGTTCATTTAAGTGTCACCACACTTTAATTTGTGAGATTAGCTACTTACTCCATAAATAAGAAATGTCACACATGATGGTCTATCCATAATAACAATATATGTATCTCGTTATTACATACGATTTAAGATTCAATCATATGTAATTTGTATATCACAATCACAATTCCTTGTGATTAACAAATTATCAAGAGTTGAATCTACATATTTTATTATTTAATTTATTAAAACATCAATTCAATTAAATAATTGATCTTGCCATAAATATGCATCAATTATATATTAAAAGTATTTATGTCCAAAGTTGATTGGACCTGTAGCATAACACTTACAAACTTTCACTTGTATTAGATCCAATCAATTATATATCTAATATCATAAGAATCTAGTTAACGATCATGTTATGTTGTCACAACCGTTTGTCAATGGATCTGTAATTTAATAACTTGTGGGAATTCGTTCCTTTTTTTTTTACGTCATTTGATTGTATTATCTTTTCAATGAGATAATACCCCCTTAACACATGTTTAAATCATTGATAAGACCTTAATTTCTTTGCTTGCACGATGGCTCCATTATTATTATAATGCAGAATGTGATCAACAATGTTAAGAAATACTTCAATATCCTAATTGAGATATGCTATCATAGTTGAATCCAAGTTCTTTTGTGAAAAAAAATTGTATGAAATGTTCGAAAGTTGTAGGTGAATTTGTTTCACTTCTCGAAAATATATGTATTTTTTCATTACTATATATCGGGAATGAATTTTTTATATTATGATAACTTCATTTTTGCATTTATGTGCATATAAATTTGATTTGATTTTTTTTTTTTTTGAGTTTGTTTAAATCAAAACTTATTTTTTTTAATAGAATGTTTTTTTTTATTTTTTTAATAGTTTTACTTTTGTGGTTGTTTATTAACAATTGAAAGTTACTAGTTCGATTCTAAAATCACATAATATGTTAATAACGAGGAATTAAAAATTATCAATTAAAAGCAAAAAATCATTTTCTAATTGTTCTAAATGTTTAGTCAATCAAATTAGTTTTATCCTATGTTAAATTGCAACAATACTAATTAAAGACCAAACCAGTAACTTTCACTATAAACAATAAGAACTTATAGTATAATCAAACCTAGAAAAATCACTAAACTCGCTGATCTAATTCTACAATCTCAAAGACACGTTAGAACGTGTTTCACTCATATCCGCTCTCGATTTTTCGGAATCGTATATCTCATATGGATCACCAAGAACACTTTGTTCTTGTACTTGCAGCCCAACCTCTCTCAATCTTTAGCAACCTCTGAAAGCTATTAAGAAAATACTTTCCTGATTATATCTAGGAGGTAAGTGTTTTGAATTATTTGACTTTAATGTTCTTCCCAACTTGTAGTTGATTGATCTTAAGAATTAAAGGTTTAATCTCAATGTTTGGATGTGTTCTTAGATCTTGAAATAATGTTATGAAGAAGTAATATAAAGATCAACCACCCACAAAAACATGATGGACATCGAGTATTTATAATAAGAGATATTTAAGTAGTATATGATAGATAGAACTCTTGAAAAATGCAAACTAGAATTCTCGAAAAACAGCATCGCTCGAGCTCCAAGCTATCGACAGGCAAGTGAGAGGTGTGTCACTCGAGCGATAGGTAGGCAACAACGATTCTATTTTTTTCACTCGATCATCAATTAGGCAACATGCTAGCATAATTTCGACGAATCTTTCTTCTTATTCCATACTCGAATCAAAAGACTCCTAATTCATCTATACAACATTCCAAAAGACTCCTGACTTTTACAACTCTCTTATGACAATCACATTATTTTATAATATTTGTTTTGTTTACAGAATTGTCAATACAACATAAATCGTAACAATCTCTTCCTTTGACATTATGTGATAAAACTATGCAACACAAGTCAAGAATGTAAAAACAAACTAATCTACCCAACTTCAACTCAAATTGAATGCTCGTCTCATGTATTTCTTGAAACCTGTTTCCTGAAATCAATAACTCAAATATTAAGTGTAAAGCACGTGATACATGAAATATAACATTTGAAGCAGACTATCACAAATATGCTAGTTAGCTTGAGAAGTAATACTAATGGCAATCAAATACCAACTGAAACATTAATATCACAAAACATCAAAACTCAAAAAAATTAAGCAATTAAAATGTTGAATGATCGTCTACCCCTTATTTACGCACGTCTCATCATCTTCTATATCTCCCCATTTTTGTCACAAATGATGAAGAGATCTATAACAACAATATATAATAACTCAAAGATGCAGTTGATAACATGCACAAGCATAATCAATGATTAGTAAACTTGTCAACATACTTAGTTCAAGTCTAAATGAAGTAAGTTGTTTAAGTAACTCATGCATGTTAAGTATTACTAATACTTTGTGACCAATATTTCAAACCTTAAATTTGTGAGAATTGATATGATAAATATCACTATTAAATAAGTTTATTCCTCTACTAATAAAATTCAAATCAATAATGCATATTATGATCTACAAATAAAGCTCATTTTTCGTTTATAATACTTTTTTCTTCCCCTAACTTTGAGCATATATACATTTTTGCACAATTTATATTTTTCTTTTTAATCTCATCATTTTTTTTTCAATTTTTCACATCTTATGGGAATATTATTTTCCATTAAGCGACTAAGATGACCAATGTAACGAGTTTTGGACTGATGAATTCAAGTCAGTTGACCATAGGGCACTATGGTATGAGAAACCCCTCGACCTTAATTGTTCGAGTCAAATAGGTTTTGAAAAAGAGTATAAGATGAACCATTTTTTATTTTTTTTAAGACGATATACTAGAACTTAGGTCTACTAAATTAAGGTTAACCTATGTTCAAAGTCACCTTATCAATAGATGACGACTATTCCAAACCTCACACACGTGGTTAAGACTTACTTACAAGATCATAATATGCGCGGTGCAGATGGTATATGAAGAAACATATACATCAAATTAATTAAACTCATTCTTGGTCACAACAGAGATGTTCAAGTAAATCATATATCATATTGTAGTAAAACAAAAAAATATATATATTTACCTTTTTTTTATTTTTCAAATTTTCAAATTTTTAATTTTATTTTAAAATAAATCAAATTATATAAAAAATGAGATACCTGCAATAAAGAATAAATCACAATTATCAAAATCACCTAATCAATTAGGTATACAAACTTTCTTACCTTTAAAAACAATGTGATTAATTTAAAAAAAAATTTAAATCACTATATACACCCAAACTTGTCTAGTTAAAGATTATTCTGAGTTAACTGTGTCATTAACTCGGCCAAATAACTTACTTGATTAGTGAGGAAGTCAATCCAACCATCAAAATCCTAATTTTTAACTCTAGTGAAATTCTGATTTCTATTTCTATTCATGAATTTGACATCTAGGCCTCATACGTCTTAACTCACTACAATTGAAATAAGTAGGGATAAACTTAGGTCCAAAGTTATGCGACCCCTGATATTTATTTCTAGGTTGGTAGGTCATACGCTATCTAGTAGACCTTTATCCTACGATATCTCTATTTTTGAATTCAAGATTAGGAACATAGATAGGTTGGTTGATGGTAGGGATATAAATGATTTTTGAAGTACTAGCCATATTATAATCGATCTTCTTATATCCTAGACCTCCCATTTTCCCAACAGACTTGTTCAACCCCAAAAGACTGTTCAATTTCTGAGATCCACTAGAGAAAGCAAAAATTTGAGACTTGGAATATTCAAATTCCCTTCGAAGGTTCTTAACCTTTTTTCTAATTTATCATTCTCAATGGTGAGTTCGCTAACTCTCCTATAGGACTTCTCATGTTCACCTGTAAGATCTTTAATCTTAGACTTTAGGGATTGATTCACAATATCTAATTTATTGGGCACAAGGTAGACTCCTGAATGTTAGTTACAAGTTTCTCTCCAACTAGCTCAAGTTTATTGACCTTTTTAAACACAACTTTATTTACCTTCTTAATTTTAAAACTCTTTTCAAATAGTTTTTTATAAAACTCACAAATATCTTTATCATCTTCCTCACCACTATCTACTTCCTCAATCTTCATATCAAACTCACTTTTAATCCTAGCAGTGAAGGTCATAAACTTTCCACTCTCCTCATGTGTGGACGTCTGACTTTGATTATCAGAACTAGACTCGTCAATAGTGAGAGTTACATTCATATCTTTACCCTAATTTATTTTACCATTAGGGCACTCATTTCTATAGTGGGCAAAACCTGGACACATATGATATCTCACTATTTAGATCTCTTTCTAAGCTTACTGGAATCACCTCTCTGTCTTTGTTTAGTCTTCTTTTTATTTCTAAACATTTTTTGAAAATTCTTAACAATGTATGCTATTTCCTTATCATTAAATAATTTCAAATCAGAATAATCATACTTTTTTCCTTGACAGTGTTCAAGGCTATAGATTTCTTCTTAAATCAAGATATAGTGAGTACACAAGTTTGGATAGATCCAACCAATTTTTCAATCTTAAAAACATGTAGATCATTGCTCTCCTCGGTAGACTAAGTTTAGACCTAAATCTCTTAGGTAAGGATCTCAGGATTTTACTAACAATCTTAGGTTCAGGAATCTCTCACCTAGGTTAAAGTTAGAATTAATTATGTCATTCAAACTTGCATAGAAGTCATCGAAGGTCTGATCATCCTAAACTTTTCAAACTTAGTGGTCAACATCTATAATTTAAAATTCTTAACAGCCTGGATTCACTCATATGTGGTCTGTAAAATATCTCAAACTTCTTTAGCAACCTCACACATAGACACACGCCTAAATTCTTTAGGTGATACAGCTATAAATAGAGCACGAAACACTTTACTATTGCAATTACACTCATCTAAATCTTTCTTAGACCAAGTTGAATATCAACAAGGGTAAATGCACCTGTAATTTTGGTAGATGGGATGGTCCAACCATTTACTACACACAACTAAATACGCTTATCCATAAATTTCAGGAATGCTCTCATTTTAACTTTCCAATAGGCATAGTTATTGCCATCAAAATATGGCGGAATAGATAATGAACTACTCATCTAGAAATTTAGGATTAGGAATCAAATTTGGCTCTGATACTACTAGAAAATTACTAGTTCGAACTTAAAATCATCTAATAAGTGAATAACGCAGAATTAAAAATTATCAATTAAAACCAGCGAGTCACTTTTTAATTGTTCTAGATGCTTAGTCAATGAAGTCAATTTTATCCTATGTTGAATTACCATAATATTAATAAAAGCAGTAAATAACATAAGATTTGTTGACGGAGAAAACCCTTAACTAGTTAAAAACTCTTGGACCAAGCCAATAACTTCCACTATAGACAATATGACTTACAGTATGATCAAGTCTAGAAATATTCACTAGATTCGCCGATCTAATTCCTACAATCTCCAAGACCCGCTGAAATGTGCTTCACTCACACTTGCTCCCTATTTCTTGAAATTGTCTATCTCGTATGGATCACCAAGAACAGTTTGTTCTTGTACTCTTTCTATACTTGCAGTCCAACCTCACTCAATCTTTAGTAACATCTAAAAATTATTAAGAAAGTACATTTGTGATTATATCTAGGAAGTATGTGTTTTTGATTATTTGACTTTGATGTTTTCCCAACTTGTGGTTGATTGATCTCAACAATCAAATATTTAATTTCAATGTTTGAATATGTTCTTGGATCTTGGAATAATGTTATGAAGAAGTAATATAATATCAATCACCCACAAAAATGTAATAGATATTGGGTATTTGTAATAAGAGGTATTTAGTTAGTATATTATAAATAGAACTCTTGAAAAGAGTAAACTAGAATTTCTCGGAAAACACCATCACTCGAGCGCCAGGCTGGCGATAGGCGAGCGAGAGGTGTATCACTTGAGCGATAGATAGGCGACAATGATTCTATTTTTTTTTTTTTTTGCTCGAGCATCAGTTAGGCGACAACGTAGCATAAATTTGACGATTCTTCTCTTCATTTCGTACTCAAGCCAAAAGACTCCAATTCATCTATACAATCCTTCAAAAGACTAATTGACTTTTACAACTCTTTTATGACAATCTTATTCTTTTATAATAATCATTTTATCTAAATAATTGCTAATACAACATAAATCCGAACAACAATCATTGTACACTCAAGCTCCATTGATAGATTAACAACTGTGTTAGCCACATTATCTAAAGATTAATGTTATTTATAGGAAAGATTATCAATCGTCGCCATACGTGGTGTTTGTCCATTGACGCATGAGATAATAAAAAACTACAACATTAATGCATTAAGTAACAAATTATCATGTGTATGCCACATATGATGATTACCAGTATTTTTCACCATGAATCGTATTACTCTTATTAAAATCGCATTAATTTTTAAAATATATTGACCGATGGAAACAATATTAAAAATATATCTAATTCTATTTAGAAACATTAATAATAAATTATTCTTGTATTTTTTTTATTTAGTCCCTATTTGTCTACAATTTTTCAAAAATTTTTAAAATTCATTTCTACAACACATTCTAAAACATTTACTTATTTTCTAACCTTATATTCCTCAAAAAATCACTATTTTAAAAACTTATTTTTTTCTATTTTTTTAATGAACATCAAACATGACTTAGTTTAATTGAATTCATCTTATTAGCCAATTAGATGGATTACTAATAATATTAGATACAACTGTCTGAAATAGATTTTGAGTAATTTAAGTTAAATGACTATTGAGAAAAAGGCCGCCCCATACGATTTATTTAGGATTAAATTAATTATACACACTTCGTGTATATTAAACTTGATATTTTAAGTGTTATCGAAATTTGTATCATTGACTATTTAAAGTGCCGTGAAAATCGATATTTAAAACAAGTCACCTCAAGAATGTCAAACTTGTAAAATTTAATGTACACATATTGTTTTAAGCCACCAAACAACTTATCAAGTTGTACATGTTTGATTTTCAAAAAGTGCTTCGATTAGACATTCGAAAGTCAATTATGCCTCCAATCAATGCAATTTGCAGAAATAATTGCCCCAATCCTCAATGACTATTCTCCGCCTCCAATGTCCAAATCGTTCTCTTGATTTGACCTCTGTCCTCAATTTTCAACGGCTTAATCTAATAATTCTTTCTAAATTAAACAAAATAAATTTTTCTATTTTTCCGTAAATCTCCCATTCGATTTTCAGAATGAATAATCATCACCTGTATTCATTCGACGAGAATTGCTGGTCTGATCTGATTGGTTACAGCAACCTGTTAAACGACGTCGAGCCGATCGATCTTTCGTGGAACCTTCCACCCCACACCCAAAGGTATCGATTCGCCTCCCAAAGTAATCAAATTTTTATCCTTTTTTTTTTTGTATTTATATGCTTTCATTTTTTTGGGTTTACCGAAATTCTTGGGCTACGAAAATTCAATCTTAACTTGTAAACGCAAATTTTTTTGAACTTTTTAATATTAGATTGAAATTTGATCTTTTTAGTAACGGAAAAAATTGATGTCAACTTGGTGCTTTTATGATTTTTTTTTTAAAATTGTATTTGATATTTCTGCAAAATATGGGATTTAAACGTATGGGCTCTATTTGAAACTGGAAAATGCAAGTAAAAAAGAAAAGAAATTTTACTTCTCTTCTTTTCTCATGTTAAACATCTGAAAATTGACATTAGAGTTTATATCAATAGCAAGAACAATGTCAAATTTTCAGGCAGTTTCACTTAATGCTTGAGAAGGTTGGATTGACTTGAAATATGATAACAGATGGAACTAATTACTCTAAATCTTATTTGGTTAAATATTTCATGCTTTAGAATTTATTTGCAAAATGTAGATTTTTTTACAAAATGTCAGAATATGATTGACCATTTTGTTGCAGTACTGCTGTGGGAGTAGATGTCTCTCTTTGTGGAACTATATCACGAGGAAGTGAATGTGCAGAAAAAGAATGCCCGAGAAACAGGTAATTATGAATACATTTTCCTTTTCTATTTTGAGGGAAGCTCATATATTCACGTTTTGGTAGTCGTGAACGCCTCAATCTTTGTATGTTATTTGAGGGAAATAAGTGTGAGCTGATATTAAAATTGCAGCTAACATATGGAAATGAGGGGTTTGAATAGATTTGAAACTTTAGACCATCGGTTTATCAATTAATTTACTGCTGAATCTATAACCATGAAAGAAATTTTTTCCACAGTTCTTTTAGTCCAACTTGAAACCATTTTGAAATATTTAGCATACTCGATCAATGTAGACAACAGTGTCATTTGGAGTCTACACAAGTCAGAGTCATTTATCAATATACTGTAATCTTTATTATCTTAGCTAAAATAACTCAAGTTTTTGAATGTTGAGTGGAATAATTTTGAATTAGTGTTGTATTTGCATGTTGATGAATATGTGTAAGAATGTTCTAGTTTATCTGGGTTTATCTTTTAACCCTATGTAAAGAGGCATTTAGTTGATATGCACAAGTTATAATATTGAAAAATATCAAATAAATTGGACCTCGATCAAATGGAAGTTTGGTAATTTAGTAGAGATGCTTTAAGAAATATCTTGCTTTCATAGTAGTACGTGTAATAAGTTTGATTGATTAATTATTAGCATCTTCATCCTACATAATTGTGAATATGGGAAGCTCAATCGATTTCGAGACTAGACTCAAGGATCAAATTACTCGTATGCTTCTAGTTTTGTATTATATTTAGACAATTCACTCATTTCTTGTTGTATTCAGAGACCTTAATATTGTGGAAAATTAGAATAGACTGGAAGGGAGATATGTGTCATCGTTTTTCTTGCTTCAAAGTAAAGTTTTCTTCCTCTTCTATTCTTAACCTGTTAGGGCACAATACAGAGAACATGGTGATCTATGCAGAGGAGTTGGAACTAAAGCATGTCGTGAGAGAATGAGGAGAGAAAAATTAAACGACAGGTAGTCTTATAAGTTCATACTAGATGTTTCTCATGTTTGCTAGTTTTATTACGTGTGGTGCCCCAAAATGCCCGCATTGTTGTTCTATGCAGCTGACGTGTTTATGTCACCCTTATTAACATCTGAATGTAATTTTGAATGAATGCAGACCACTTTAACCTTTGGTGCTTTGGATGTCTAAAATTTACTTTCAGAAAATGAAAATCAGTATAAATGTCAGTGGTTTTATCCATGTAAGAATCATTTTTATCCTCCATGCAGGTTCTCAGAATTGTGTGCTATTCTGGAACTGGGCAGACCCATGAAAATTGACAAATTGGCCATACTTGGTGATGCCATCAGAGTTCTGAACCAACTGAAAACTGAATCTGAGGAGTATAAAGAGATGAATGAAAAGCTTTTGGAAGAGATCAGGATATTGAAGGTTAGACAGGATATATATTCAGATAAATTGATAAAGCCTTTGTTTGTTTTTTGGTATTGTGGTTATGCTGGGGATCTAGTGCATGTGATAAATTTACAGCTTGGTTGATACGTCTTGTATATGTTGGTTTATCATGATGATTCATACATTATTATCGATTTAAGATTCCTACGTTTTATAAAAGGAAGGATAGTCATAGCGGCCCTTTTTTTAAAGCCAGGGTAATGAGAAATTGAATGTTTCTTTCGTACGTCCAAATGAAGCTGCCAGAATTGTCTTTTTGAGATTCTTCTTGACATTTCATTCCTCGACGATTGTGCCCTTTTAAACACGGAAATTGGTTACAACATATTTCATTGAATGTTTCTTGCAATTACTTGAAAGAGCTCACCAAAAACTTCTGTTTGTTCTTATTTACTGAATATTGTTTGAGTTCTCTTCCGTTTTGTTAATTACCCTTCTTTTATTACCATGAAAATAACATAGAAAGTAAAAACCTCCCTTCATGACCAAATTTTTAAGGACCTTGCTACATCTACAGGGGGAATCCCCTTACATGGCCAGGGAGACAATTACCCCTCGCACTTGTACAGGGGGAAATCCCCTGTAGAAGTGGAATTACATATTTTTTAATCATTTAGTCAGAAGAAGATTACTTCCCTCTATGACCATGAAAATATGGATTTAAAAACAAGAAAGGTTCCTTTCTCAAGAGAACAAATTAGTCTTTTTTAACATATTTCAATTGTTGTTGTTCTAGACAATGTTTCAAGTTTAAAAGTAATATAACAATTATATGCCGTGCATGAAGTTGTGCCCCCCGACCAGTAAAGAAAATCTAAGTGATACTATGAACTCGACCTATTCATTTTATACATTGTCAAAGATCTTTTTCAAGCTTGTGATTTCACCTTTTGTTCTAAAACAGGCAGAGAAGAATGAACTTCATGATGAGAAACTTGTACTGAGAGCAAACAAGGAAAGGATGGAGCAGCAATTGAAAGCCTTGCCACTTCCAACTGCTGGGTTCATGCCAGCACATCCACCAGTATATCGGGGCGGGTCAAACAAGATGCAGATGTATCTAGGCTACAGTTTTGTCCCAATGTGGCAGTATCTCCCGCCATCTAACCGTGATACTTCTCAAGATCATAACCTCAGGCCTCCTGCTGCTTGATTCTCTCATAAGTAAGGTGCAGGTTGCAGCTCGTAAAGAATCTTTATCGTGCATTGCTGTCTACCGTGTTGTAAATATCATTTTCTGGTCAATATCTTTGATATTGCCGTAATTTCTGTAGTTTGAGTGTTGGATGAATCACTAGCAATTAATTAGAAGGGAATTGGATAACATTTATTGACCAACTCTTCAGTTTAACCCGAAGTTTAGTTGTCATTTTTCAGTGTAGTTGCTAGAGCATTAGCAATTCTTTGATGTTGAAATGGCCCCTAGTTGGGTTATACCGAGGCAAACCTACAGACTGAACTTACAGCTTTGTTAATTTTTTTCAGTCAAAATTTATGTTTTTTTGGTCTGCCTCGTTCGACCTGCACAGGACGGTGGACCATAGTGCCAAGCGCGCGCAACAAGACCCGCCAATCCAGTTCACTGCTTCACTTGTGACACCAATATATCCATGTACAAACTACTGTTTATTTTTAAAAATTTTTTTATTCTATTTTTATTTTATTTTAAAGATTCTTCATAAAAGAAAATGTTTTCAAAATCCAATCACAGACTGAATGTATATTTCATGTGGTTAATATGAAATGTTCCACAGAAACAGTAAAAACCAACTCAAATTGCAAAAACTGTGTTGAGCCTTTGGTTTAGTTACAAAAATTGTCACATTACGAAACTAAACATGTATCTGCAAGTTGCCTACTTTTTATCGTTTTTTCCCTTAAAAGTCCGAATAAACAGTCCTAATAAATACAATACCTACAGATGTTAAAAAACCTAACCAGCTAACCTGCAGCAGCAAGCCAAAAAACCTAACCAGAAATGAAGAATCACTTAAGCTTTGGGTGTTCTTCATTTCTAGGCTTGAATCCTACAAACTATTTGTCATTTAATTCTCAAAAGCATTGGTGGAGGAGGCAAATATCGTTTGAGGACAACGATACAAACATCGTGATCAAGTCTTTTTTCTATTTCCTTATTCACCTTCTTTTCTTTTTGTTTCCATTGTGATATTCTCTATATTTTTTATAACAGCATCTATTGGAAACAGGTGGAGGCAAATAAATGCGTTTGTTTCAGATTGTTGGAAGAAAATGGGTCACCCATGTGGGCTGACCCGACTCGACCCGACCCAGATTATATGAGAGTGTTATTGGAGTGAGAAGTTGAGAAAATTGAATTTGAAACT